>JAJONY010003220.1:0-104275 GCA_029582405.1 Solanum gandarillasii
GAGGTGGTGTTGGACAAGTTGTGTATTGTGCTTGAGCTTGACTCATCTATTGTATTTATGTATCATTCCTTTTTTTTTCTCTTGCTCCCTTAGTCCCGTTTCCCCCTTGATTATGCTTATTGCTTACGGTCATTTTAATTGCTTTCGCGACCAAGGATGTGTAATGATACGCTATGAGGCTTGTTTGGGGTTCCTTCGGATTTCCCATTCGCCGGTCACGTCTAGGCCCTAGGCTTGGGTCGTGACACAAACAAGACCGGAGTGCCCCAAGGTGAGACACTCGGTCGAATGAAACCCTTATCTAGGAGATCTTTCAACTGCTCGTTTAACTCTTTCAACTCTACTGGTGCCTTTCTATATGGCGGAACAGAGATAGGACGAGTATCTGGAATGAGGTCTATGCCGAAATCTATTTCTCTCTCAGGAGGAATTTCGGGTAAATCATCAAGAAAAACTTCTGGAAACTCTCTTACTATAGGAACTGACTGAAAAAGAGGTATCTCCACACTAGGGTCATTAACTCAGACTAAGTGATAGATACAACCCTTCGAAACTAACTTTCTCGCCTTAAGGTACGAAATGAAACGACCTTTAGGCACTGCTGAACTACTACTCCACTCTATGAATGGCTCATTCGGAAACTGAAACTTGACTACTCGAGATCTACAATCTATTGATGCATAACAAGCATGAAGTCAATCCATACCTAGAATGACATCGAAATCTACCACGTCTAATTCAACCAAATCAGCCATGGTGCCCTTGTGATTGACAGAAACAGGACAATCACGATAAACTCTTTCTGCTAGAATAGACTCCCCAACGGGTGTAGAAACACAAAAGGGTTCACAAAGTTTTTCGGGAAGAACATCAAACTTATTTGCAACATAAGGAGTTACAAAATATAAACTTGGTCCTGGGTCTAGCAAAGCATACACATCAAAAGCAAAGACTTTGATCTACCAGTGACAACATTTGGAGAGTTCTCTTGCTCATGGCGACTGGTTATTACATAGAGGCGATTTGCTCCTCCGTCGGTACTAGAAGTAGCTTCTCTAGGTACCGTCCTGTCTGGGGAAGGAACTGATACCAAGTTTGTCACTCCCCGAGCCTACACCCTGGACGTGGCCAGCACTCGAAGACCATTGTTGGCCCCCAAGTGAACCCTTGGCCTGGCTTTCTTAACTCAGCGGAAACCTAACTCAACAGCATAACTCAATGCAATAAAAGGTTATAAAACAACCCACCTGATAAAATCTGCCAAAAGGCAACTCGAGTCTCAAAATATAATATTTACATATATACATATATGAGAGACTCAATACTAACTGACTGACTGTCTATGAAGCCTCTATAATATTGAGATGGCTGTTGGGACAGACCCCGCAACATCCTAATAAAACAAAACTAAGAGAACAAAGTAACCGAGTTCTCCGAAAAGCAAAGAGGCTCACCACTTACTCTGGAGTGCTCAACTGGATGAACGGCGTGCTGGATGCTGATCCTATATACCTGTGTCTGCATCATAATAAGATGCAGGCCAACTGGCATCAGTACATGGAATGTACGAGTATGCGAGCTGGAAAGCTAAACCACAACTTAAGCTTGAAAGGAGTACAAAAGAACACTTACATTGGCTCTGTTCGACTCATGAATAACTGAACTCAATATATAAAGCAATAATACACATGCAATATATAAATAACTTGTAAAATAGTGGAAACAACTTAGTTTGTTAAGGATAAAACGATAACAAACTCAACTTTACTTATATAAAAGTAATATAACTTTTGTGGGAGGTTCTTTAAACGACAACCACCACTATGAGCCCTAGTGATGATACAACATTTTACCTCATGTTGCCCAAGGACCATCCTATATCTTGCCGTGATATAAGACCTTACTTTACTTAGTGGATCCACTAGCTTAATCTTATATGATCATGTAAAAAGAATGACTCGTCAAGTCCCATGTTGGCTACATGGTTCTTATGGAGAGTTGAGTTAATATGAACTCGCGTCCCCAATTCGGTGCTCAATACTACTCCCAAAAATACTTTGGCTCATAAGTGTTTTAAACACATCTTTCTTTAGTTTGAGATAATTGCTCAAAACTTGGCTTAAAATATCTTTTGGAATCGATGTTCCCCTTTCCTGCTCAAATGTAAAAAAAAAAAAACATTTATAAACTTCTTTGGGAATACTTAGTTCCCTAATAACTTTTGAGAAAAAGAACTCAACTTAAACTCTTGGCTTAACTTGAAACTTGAGACTCTTTACTTAGCTTGAAACTCTATACTCTTTACTTGACTTGAAACTTGAGCCTTAAAATGAAGTTAAAATGTTCAATAAAGACTCTTGAACAACTTTGGAAACTTATTTTGACTTGCTTCTTAACTTCTAGACTTGACTCTTAACTTCACTTGATTTTGATCCTAACTCGCCTTGAATTGGATTATGGATTCAAGGCATATGATCACATGTTTATGGATGAGTTCTTGACGTTTAGATGTACCTTGGAGTGTTGAAAACAACTATGAAACATAGGTACATTACCAAGGAACATGCATGTAAAAGTGGGGAATGAAAGGGGAAACTTGGCGCTTTGCAAGGCGCGGAGCGCCAGTGCTTAGAGTTCAGAGGGGCTGCTGAGGCGCTCTACAAGGCACGGCGCCCCAAGGGTGGAAGTTCAGAACACTTCTTGGGGCGCTCTGTCTGGCGCGACGCGCCACCACTTTCCCCAGAAAAATTTGACTTTTCTCCTTCTTTTCTCCAACTCTAAACCCTCTCAACCTCAAAGGCTCCAGCACCAAACACTTAGAATCATAAAACCCCTCAACATACAATAGATCAACTCGGAAACACAACCGGAAACATGTCCCAAATCAACAAGAACTTCAACACAATCACAATACTTCAACAGCCACAACAACAAGGCTTCAACAAACAGAACCAAATCTTTTCTCAGAAATAAAACAAGTTTGGCATGTGGGGGAATGAACCAACCCAACACTATGATCTCACATAACTGAATAGGGATCACCCCTGACGAAAACCACAACGAAATCCTTGTTTGTTCTTCTCATTCTCCTCTTCTTCTCCTCTTCACTCACAAACCCTCACTCTCACTCTTTTAAAAAAGGAAAAAACTGATCTAAAAATCAGTCTAACATATTAATAAACTAAAAGAATTGGTTAGGGAAAAGACCAAAATACCCTTACAATTTTCGGACTGACTTCTCTGCCAACTGCCCAATTTCCAAAGGGCATAACTCACACATATGAACTCGGAATCGAGCAAACTCAGCGGCGTTGGAAATATTATTCCACGAGCTTCGCAAACATAACTAGAACTACACCTAACTCATCCTGAACTACGAGTTATCACTGTTTAAAGTTGGCCAAAAGCTCACTTTTTCTTATACTTAACCAAATTTCCAGATTTTTGAATTCCTTCCAAAAATGACTATTTCCAATTCTAAGCCTCTTCATAGTTATTTCAAATTGTCGGATGTTACAGAAGATCAACTTCACATGTGATATTTTCCCTTTAGTTGGCGGAGGAGATCATCCATTTTTTCTAGCACATCCTCTGTGTTAGGTTCACATAATTGAGCCTCTTGAATATCTGCAACGTCATCACTTGTTTCACTTCACATTGAAGTGTCGAACTTCTCGTATTGGTTAATATTGAGAAGTTTGTTTTTTCTTACTTCATTGAGATAATTATTAACCATCTCTTCTTTATTTCAATCCTGAATAGAGATCTTTCGGGCAATATGCCGGATGGAGATATCCTGTATAATTCCATTTTGAGGAACAAGACAGTATTCTTGAACTCTTTGTTTAATAAGATCCAATAATTTTTGTCTGTATAATGATTTTGTCTTGGGATCTCGTTTCATTATTTTATCCCAAAAAGTAATATAAAATGTCCTGTATAGACAAGGAATTTGTTCCTCGGTGAATCCCACCTCCGGAGTCCATTTGTGAATCAATGGGATCGAGAATTCAATAAAAAAATAGATTTATTCGATCCTTTCAATATAACATATATGATCTGTATGATATAATTCGTTCAGATTTGGTGAGATTTTTACCCATTCATTGTATAACTTAAGAAATGGATCTGGTAAAATCTTAGTTGTTGGGCAGTGGTATGACCACCAATTTAGGAACCAATTAGGGATTGATTCTGCAAATATCTTTGCACAAACTTTTATGAACCATGTATGCTTGTGTCTCTCATTATTATAGATGAGGACCATATCAAAAACATGAATATAGTCCCAATATGTAAAATTCATCGAGACTTTATTTAGGCTTATCTGCCTTTCTTTCATTATGGAGATACCCCAATCTTCAACCAATATAATTTCTTTAATACCACCGGTATTAACCTAAATATCTACATCGTAGACTATTTAATAAGGAACAAACAGTCTCATATTGGTTGGTAAATCTACCATTAAAATGTTCTAAAATAGTTAAGCCCAGAGTATAAACTGCATCTTCTTTATTTCTTGCAAGAGCCATTCCTAAGTTATCAACACCTTCATTATCTGCCTTAACATGAACTATAGCGGCTTTAGCCTCAATGCTCATATAATTATCCCACCAGCCTTTAAGTTGGCCAGTAAATCCTACAATAATCATCTTGCAAATATTTCTATTAGAGTTATTAACACTTTTACAAATAGTTGTATACATAAGTATTCTATGAACAAGAATAGTTAATTGCCTATCAGTCAAGCCATCGAGATTCCATTCATAGATTTCAGTACCGCTATAAGAAGTAGTAGTCTGCTTCCTGTCACGTTCCACTATCAACACATCTTGAGGAGTAGGTCTGTAATAATACTAAGTTTGCATACTAGGTTTATGAGCAAATTTAGTATTACCACTATTCTTCTTAGGATAACCACAAAGTTTATTAATTTCTGAATCAACTTGATTTTTAAAATCAAAAGTAGTTTCCATTTCATTCGCAAAATCTTTGGATAAATCAATAGGTTTAGCTCCAAGTTCAGAAAACTTTTTATCAAGAAGTTTTTCTAAATCATAAAGAGGTTTAAATATAGAGTCCTGAATCATAGGGGGTCTTTGCACATGAGTTGAAAGTTCATAAAGCTGTTTTGAAGTAGAAGCTTGTTGCAAAGGTTTTAAATCCTTTTTAATTTGAATTATTAGTGCAATTAAATCATCTAATTTTTTATCAAGGGAAATGATATGTTCTTCTAAGACCTTAACATAAAGTCCTAAATAATTATTTTGAGAAATAAGATTATTAATCTCATTGATGTTTACTGCAACTACATCGTTTTCAACAAACTTTTGAAAAGCGGTGAAAGTAATACCTGTATTATTTTGTAAAATGAACGGTGCTTGAGGTGGATAAATAGCTTTGATGATATTACCTGATTCATCTTTATAAGATCGTTCAAGAACGTTGATGAATAAAGGCAAATAAGTGGTTATAAACCAAGGTACGAAAAACATATTATGATTATGTAAAGCACAAGTTTCATAGAATTCTTGAGAAATATTATTTAAATCTTCCGTACTATATATGTCAAAAAACCAAGTTTTAAACCAGTTCCATTTATCACTTGAGAATTCATTTTGAATATATTTTCTTGCCAGTGATCCTGGACTAAAATCAATTTGGTGTCCGCTCATCATCAAGTATCACTAAAATTAAAATCCATCTCGGATGCCGAAGGAATATCTTTATCAGATATATCAGATGATTTATCATTTGCTCAAACAATATTTAATCGAGGATCAATTTTAATTTTAATCTTATTAGTAGATATAGTAGAAGATAGTGTATGCAAAGAAGCAGCACGATTACGAGCTAGACCATAAATAGGGTCTATTGGTGAGATGTGCTAAATAGCAAGTAATCTTCTATCAGAAGAAAATGAATGTCTATTATAAGGAACACTATCTTCATCAAACTGAATATAAATCTTACCATCAAAATTTTGAGTAATATGAGAATATTCAGAATAGGTGACAGCATATTTCATTTGATCTGGACGTATAACAGAATCTAAAGTCCAAGTCGTAGGAAAATTAATTTCTTTCCATTTTATTGGTCTTCTAGTAGTGACCTTGGATTTAGCAAAATTAGTTTCAACTAGAATAGTTTGATCAAATGTATCATATAACTTACATCTTGGGTTTAACGTAGCAAGTAGTTTGAAATAGATTCTATAAGACAAGCAGATTAATTCAAATCCAGGTGAATAATTATAACCATGCGTTTTAACATTCAAAGTCAAAGCATCAAGAATGTCAGAGTCACTCAAAGATAACTGCATATTAGGCTGATTGTTAAAATATACTGGGCCATAAGCTACCGTGGACTCTATAGAACCCATCAAAGATTGTCAAATATTTAAATTTCTAGCATCACGAAGAGCAGCTAAAAATGTTCAGGTAACCCTTTAAGGGTTAAAGGCTTAAAAGCGATTTGAAGCATGCCAATATGCAAGTACTTATATTGTGATTTATATAAATCGATATCTCGTTTGTTTAACAAACGAATAGTTTGTTCAGACGAATTTAACGCCAATGATTGCTCAGTAGTTTTAATCAACTGTTTATGAGAGATTTTATCAAACCAACCATAATCATAAATGGTTTTAATATCAATTTTCGGAGTAGTCCATTTGTTGAACAGATCAAGGTTTTGAGGTATATCTACCTCTTCTAATCTAGTACTTTTAGTACTTGTGCCTCCTAGATCCATGATCAATAGAACATATCTATGCCGAATACTCCACATCAATCTAATATATACCATGAAAGCGCCTAGGCTCTAATACTCATCCTCAAAAGAGAATGATACAGGATAGCTCCGTCCAGCATATTGCCCGAAAGATCTCTATTCAGGATGGAAATAAAGAAGAGATGATTAATAATTATCTCAACGAAGTAAGAAAAAACATACTTCTCAATATTGCCCAATACGAGAAGTCTGACACTTCAATGCGAGTGAAACAAGTGATGACGTTGCAGATATTCAAGAAGCTCAATTATGTGAACCTACCACAGAGGATGTGCTAGAAAAAGCAAAAAATCTCCTCGCTGAGATTTTTCTCTAAGCTTATCAATCTTATGTTGTCTAGAAAGTGTTTATTCATTGCATAAATTAATACCTTCTTGAGTGCAAGCTCCTATAAGCTTGTTGTAAGTGTAGATGTTGTAAGAAATAACACCTTGCGAATTCCTTAGAGTTTTTTTTAACTCTTTCAGCAAATAAAGGAGGCAATCCGTGTATAAACTTAACTTTCCAATGCTCAAGACCGTTTTTCGGTAATTCTATCACCCGACTTAAATAAGTATCTTTATACTACCGGAATTCACCTAAATGTCTACATCGTAGACCATTTAATAGGGAGCGAACAGTCTCATATTGGTTGGTAAATCTACCATTAAAATGTTCTAAATTGGTTAAGACCAGAGTATAAACTGCATCTTCTCTATTTCTTACTAGAGCCATTCCTAAGTTATCAACACCTTCATATCTACCTTAGCATTAACTACAGCGGCTTTAACTTCAATGCTCATATAATTATCCCACCAGCCTCTAAGTTGGCCAGTAAATCCCGCAATAATCATCTTGCAAATATTTCTATCAATATTATTAACACTTTTATAAATAGTTGCATACTTCTGATAAAAATTATTGGAGATCCTGTCAATTGTATCATATAACTTACATCTTGGGTTTAACATAGCAAGTAGTTTGAAATAGATTCTATAAGATAAGCAAAGTAATTCAGATCCAGGTGCATAATTATAACCATGCGTTTTAACATTCAAAGTCAAAGTATCAAGAATGTTAGAGTCAGTCAAAGATAACTGCAAATTAGATTGAGTATTAAAATATACTGGGCCATAAGCTACCTGGACTCTATAGAACCCATCAAAGATTGTCGAAAATTTAAATTTCTAGCATCATGAAAAGCAACTAAAAATGTCTCAGTTAACCCTTTAAGGGTTAAAGGCTTAAAAGCGATTCAAAACATGCCAATATGCAAGTACTTATATTGTGATTTATATACATCGATATCTCGTTTATTTAACAAAGGAATAGTCTGTTCAGACGAATTTAATGCCAATGATTGCTCAATAGTTTTATTCAACTGTTTATGATAGATTTTACCAAACCAACCATAATCATAAATGGTTTTAATATCAATTTTTGGAATAGTCCATTTATTTAACAGATCAAGGTTTTGAGGTATATCTACCTCTTCTAATCTAGTACTTTTAGTACTTGTGTCTCCTGATCCATGATGAAGAGAACATATCTATGCCGAATACTCCATATCAATCTCTTATTTACCATGAAAGCGCCTAGGCTCTAATACCAATTGACAGGATCTTTGATAATGTATCATAGTTCGGATGCTAAACTAGATTACAGATAACCGCACGGACTACCACCAGTTATCGGAGATCCTGTCAATTAGTTAATGCTAAGGCTGATAATGAAGGTTTTGAGGTATATCTACCTCTTCTAATCTGGTAATTTTAGTACTTGTGTCTCCTAGATCCATGATCAAGACAACATATCTATGATGAATACTCCATATCAATCTCATATTTACCATGAAAGCGCCTAGGCTCTGATACCAATTGACAGGATCTCCGATAATTGGCGGTAGTCTGCGCGGTTATCTTTAATCTAGTTTATCATCCAAACTCATAGAACAAGTCACGCATCTGAACTCATAGAACCAAGTTAATGCTAATGCTGATAATGAGGGTGTTGATAACTTAGGAATGGCTCTAGTAAGAAATAGAGAAGATGCAGTTTATACTCTGGTCTTAACCATTTTATTAATGAAACAAGATCCCAAGATAAAATCATTATACAGAGTTATCCTGTATAATTCACTTTTGAGGAACAAGACAGTATTCTTTAGTTCTTTGTTTAATAAGATCTAATAATTCTTGTTCGTATAATGATTTTGTCTTGGGATCTCATTTCATTAATTTATCCCAAAAATTATTATAAAATGTCTTGTATAGACAAGAAATTTGTTCCTCGGTAAATCCCACCTCCGTAGTCAATTTGTGAATCCACGAGATCGAGAATTCAATAAAAAAAATAGATTTGTTCGATCCTTTCAATATAACAGATATGATCTGTATGATATAATTCATTCAGATTTGGTGAGATCTTTACCCATTCGTTGTATAACTTAAGAAATGGATCGGGTAAAATCCTAGTTGTTGAGCCGTGGTATGACCATGAATTTAGGAACCAATTAGGGATTGGTTCTGCAAATATCTTTTCACAAACTTTTATGAACCATGTATGCTTGTGTCTCTCATTATTGTAGATGAGGACCTTATCAAAAGCATGAATATAGTCCCAATATGTATAATTCATTGAGACTTTATTTAGGCTTATCTGCCTTTCTTTCATTATGGAGATACCCCAATCTTTAACCGATATAATTTGTTTAATTATCATCTTAGAGAAGTTATAAACATTCTCACTGGTGTTGTAGCCTGAAAAGTGCTGAAATTCAATGCTACATGTGCTCATAAAAATAGTCTCATAATAAGATCGGGTTTTGTATGACTCACCCGGAAAATATATTCCGTTAACCAGATATCGCTGGAATATCTTCCAGGGTTCTTCTTTTCTCTGAATATCAGAATTTTCTAAAAGAAATATCATTTCTTTCTTCGATACCTTTTCGAAAGATTCATATCATCAACATCTTCTTTATCTACAGATGCAAAAGTATCAGTCTGCTTCTGAGATAAATACGCTTGCAGTTGTGCGTATAATGGATTATTTTCTAGAATATCTTCCAGATATATCGAAGAAGCAACTTCTTTTGAAAGGCTTGTTAGTTTCACCAAACTCATTCCTCCCCTTTGTATAATTGGAGAGCGGGATGAGGATCCGTATGACGATCCGGATGATCCTAGGGATGATCTTCCCATTCCGCGAGTATAACTTCCCCTTCCTCTAGCCTTGGTCACCCAAGAAGGGTCCATTCTGCAAACAAAACACTTCGTTTTATTCGAATGCATTATAATAACTATTGTAATATAATTTTCATCGTCAAATTGGACGATCTCTTCGCAATTAAGAGTATCAGAGATGATGTCCATCACCATCCCATCAATGATTTTCCATAGAATTAATTCTTGTACATATCTATTGAGAGGGATTACCTTTAATATAGTAATTAAGGTTTTTTAAGTAAAGAAAGGAGCTTAAAAACTCATTATTATGTAAATAGGTATTCTCTTGAAAGGAAGTATGGAAGAGAATTATCACTTCCCTTTTTATAACTTATTTCGAAATCAAAAGGGGCTAATTGTGCTTGCCACCTATCGAATATTAGCTTAGATGCATCGTGTTTGAAATATTTAACAAACGTATATTTGACTGATTGGGCATCTGTTTTTATCAAAAAAAGATTGATTATATAAATCATCTTGAAATTTTAATATGCATTTAATGATAGTTAACATTTCATGTGCTACCATTGCATATTTTTTTCTGAGCATTGCTCCATTTTCCTGAATAAAATCGAATTAAATATTCATTTTTATCATGCGGGTTGATTTGTATAAATATTCCTCCATATTAAATATTAGACGTATCTGTCTCTACAATTTTTTGTCAAGCCGGGTAAGCAAGAGTTAGACAAGGTATTGATTTAACCCGATGTTTAATGTTGTTTTACCAAGTCAGTGAGACTATCAGTCCAAGGTGTTTTGTGATCCTTTTTGAGCCTATCATATAAAGGGGCTAGATTACGAGATAGATTCTTGTAGAAGGGGGAAATATAGTTTAAACTTCCCAAGAATCTCTGTATTTGCGTCCTGTCTGTAATAACATCAGCAAATTATGAAGCAAAATCAATAGATCGCTGAATGGGGGTTACTTTTCCCTGACAAATAAGATGTCCTAAAAATCGGACGTTAGTTTGAAATAAACTCATTTTGGTTTAGAAATTACCAAATCATTTTGTATAACAATTTTTTTGAAAATGTCTAAATGTTTAATATGCATTTCCAGAGTTTTTGAATAAACTATAATATCATCAATATAGACTATAGTGAAGTCTAAATAAGGGTTGAAAATATCATTCATAATTTTCTGGAATTCAGAAGGAGAGTTTTTTAAACCAAATGACAAAACATTTCATTCGTATTGTCCAAACGGGACGTTGAACGCTGTTCTATAAGAATGTTCTTTTAATATTTGTATCTGTCAATATCCAGATTTTAAATCAAACTTTGAAAAGATATTAGGGTCATATAATCTTGACAATAAATCCTTTTTATTTGGAATAGGATACCGAATCCACTTTAAAAGTTTATTAAGAGGTTTATAATTTATGACTAACCTGCGAACACCACGTTCTTTTTCAGTTGCATTATTGACATAAAATGTAGTGCAATACCAAGGAGATTTGAAAAGTTTTATCAAACCTTACTGTAATAAATTATCAATTTCCTTTTTGCAAAATTCGACCAATTTTGCGTTCATCTGGCAAGGGCAATATTTCGTAGAATTATCATCCTCACTGAAGTTATCTTCATAGGGAAGAGTGACAATATGCTTTTTTCGATTCCAAAAAGCACTAGGATGATTATCACAATATCAATGGCTATCTGTTCCGATATTAGTTTAATCTTTTCTTTTACTTTGGTGGATTTCAAAGTGTCAAATATATACATACTAAACAACTCAAGTTGCAAAGAATCAACATGCTTTTGTTTCATATTAATTAAAGCATTAATATCATGAGAATATGATCAATAATAAAAGTATAACTAATATCTTGATTTTTGTAAGTAGCAGAAAATCCCTTAGTTGTTATATTGGTGAAAGGATAAATTGTATTTATAAAAAGTGTTCCAAGTATAATTGGAGGGTATAACTGATTTTTTACCAAGAAAAAAAAATGCGGAATGCAAACTTTATTTCGGAAAATATGAGTATTAGGCAATTTATATTTTATATCTAAAGCATGCCCAGAAGCCGATCTGACCATATTAGTTGTTTTCTCAAAATACTTTGTAGGCACAAGACCTTCTTGAATACAACTTACATCAGCTCCACTATCTATCATCGCAACATTAGTATATAGAAAGTATTATCTATTAATATAGTACATTTAGCATACCATTTGTGAGCGGTAACGATCTGCATCATTACCAAAAACATATTTTGTCTGGGATCAATAGTGATAGGTTTTGCAAGAGTATTTTCTTCTTCAACAATATTTTTACCTTTGCTATTAGCTGGCTCAATCTGAGTAAGGCAATGATCACAAATAATATGATTTTGTTTAGGAGTTTTAATCTCTTGTTTTAACTGTTCAATTTCTCCGTTCAAATCATCAAAATAAGTATCACGTATAATACCATGTTGTTTAGCAAGTCTATTATTAACTTCAGATAAAGAATATGGTGCAGAATATTCAAACTCAATTTTTGGTTTTTCAATAGAGTTTGATGAACTAGCCTTATTATTAGCAGCGAACTGACTAATCTTTTCTCGCAAATTATTATCAGTAACTTCTTTTAACAGTTCTATTACGTTATCAGAAGTAATAGTATGAATATTCATGTCTTCAAATTGAGATTGTAATTTATAAAATTCATCATTTTCACAGTAACAAGTATCACCTTGACTTTACAAGCATCTATGGAAACTGGCGGATTATTACCAGAGGATTAAGGTTGTCCAACCTAAGTTTCTGAACTTGATTCAGAATCATAATCTGACTCAGAACCAGAGGTGTATAAGAAACTATAGATAAGAACTATAGATCTTATCGTGAATATCTTCATCGGGTTCTAAGGTTTTAAGCTTTTCAAGCTTACAATTAGGGGCTATATGTCCAAATTTTCCACATTTGTAACACTTAATTTTAGCGAGTTCTCGCCTATATCTATTCTTGGTAGAGCTTTCCACTCTTCTCGTTCCTCCCTAGACCTTCGTCTACACCTTTGTCTACACCTTCTTTTCCTATAAGGTTTATTTAGATTAGTCCCACTAGGATCTCTATGTTTGGTACTCTTGGTTGTATCAGGTAACCCAAACTGAGTACAGAAGTTTCCTAGCTGAGATCTTTCTCTAAGCTTATCAATCTTAAGCTGTCTAGAAAATTTTAATTCATGGCATAAATTAATACCTTCTTGAGTGCAAGCTCCTATAACTTGTCATAAGTGTAGATGTTGTAAGAAATAACACCTTGCGGATTCCTTAGAGTTTTTTAAAACTCTTTCAACAAATAAAGGAGGCAATCCGTCTATAAACTTAGCTTTCCAATGCTCAAGACCGTTTTCTGGTAATTCCATCACCCAACTTAAATAAGTATCTTTATACCACCGGAATTCACCTAAATGTCTACATCGTAGACCATTTAATAGGGAACGAACAATCTCATATTTGTTGGTAAATCTACTATTAAAATGTTCTAAAATGGTTAAGACCTATAAACTGCATCTTCTCTATTTCTTGCTAGAGCCATTCCTAAGTTATCAACACCTTCATTATCAGCCTTAGTATTAACTACAACGGCTTTAGCCTCAATGCTCATATAATTATCCCACCAGCCTCTAAGTTGGCCAGTAAATCTTGCAATAATCATCTTGCAAATATTTCTATCAGTGTTATTAACACTTTTACAAATAGTTGCATACCTAAGCATTCTATGAACAAGAATAGTTAATTGCCTATCAGTCAAGCCATCGAGATTCCATTCATAGATTCCAGTACCGCTATAAGAAGTATTAGTCTGGTTCTAGTCACGTTCCTCTATCAACACATCTTGAGGAGTAGGTCTGGAATAATAATAAGTTTGCATACTAGGTTTATGAGCAAATTTAATATTACCACTATTCTTCTTAGGATAACCACGAAGTTTATTAATTTTCGAATCAACTTGATTTTTAAAATCAAAAGTAGATTCCATTTCATCCGCAAAATCTTCGGATAAATCAATATGTTTAGCTCCAAGTTCAGAAAACTTTTTATCAAGAAGTTTTTCTAAATCATAAAGATGTTTAAATACAGAGTCCTGAATCTCAGGGGGTCTTTGCACATGAGTAGAAAGTTCAGAAAGCTGTTTTGAAGTAGAAGCCTGTTCCAAAGGTTTTAAATACTTTTTAATTTGAATTATTAGTGCAATTAAATCATCTATTTTTTTATCAAGGAAACTGATATGTTCTCCTAAGACCTTAACATAAAGTCCTAAATAATTATTTTGAGAAATAAGATTATTGATCTCATTGATGCTTACTGCAGCTACATCGTTTTCAACAAACTTTTGAAAAGTAGTGAAAGTAATACCTGTATTATTTGGTAAAATGAACGGTGCTTGAGGTGGATAAATAGCTTTGATGATATTAAATCTTATGAAAAGGTATCAAAGAAAGAAATGATTTTTCATTTAGAAATATTATTATTATTATTATTATTATTATTATTATTATATGATGATTATACTTTCTCTTTCTCCATCGTAAGTATCTGAAATCCAATGTAATATAGTATAATATCTCCTACCATCGAAAATAGGCATTTTATATCTGTCAAAAAGTTAGTATTATAATTGAATCAACACTACAATTTATTCACATCTTAAAATACATAAAGTATGTATTAAAAAAACAAACTTATAATTAGCACGTCAAAAAGCTCACCATAGGATTAATTAGAGAAGAGCTCAAGACGAAAGTGCAAAAAAGAATTGTGTAGTAGAGAAAAAAATACTAAAAACTGTTAAAGGGAACAAAAAGAAAAACAAAAAAAGGACCTGATTTTTGAATGAGGAGACAAATATTAACTTGAATATGGAATGAAACATCATGCTTTAGTATTTATAATAAGTAGTGCAATTTGTAACTTATGAGTAATTTGATAGAATAAAATATTGTAATAAATAAGTATTGATTGTTAAATTTTCATTAATGTTTTTTTAAAAAATTGAGATAACTTTATATTGTTGTTAATTTCTACAAAAATCACATAATTAATAACCTTAATTATTTTAATTAATAAGAATATATAAAGATAAAGTTATTTATCTACCCCTTTGAATTACAAGAAATAAGAAATAAAAATCCAGAAATAAAGAATTAATAGCTATTAAATATGGTGATGGTTAGACTACTAACTCATTTTGCCTTTTTGTGATTCATTATAATTTGATAAAAATTATTTTAATTAAATGATGTTTTTTTTTAATGTTTTATAATTGTGTACATGAATATTGAAGAAAATTGTTCAGGACTAACGGGTATAAACATCCTACAATTTGTAATGGACATTTCGATAATTTAACTTTTCAATTTGTAGTTTTTCCTCTTTTAGGATGGAAATATAATACATGCACCAATTGAAAATTCAGAAATTGATATAAAGGAAAATGAAAATTATGTTTTGTAGATATAAAAACAATGGATATGAATTTACTATTATATTATTATTCAGTAGATAATATTTATTATTAAAAATAATATTAATATATTTATAACTTTTCTAGAGACTTTTGTAATGTAAAACAATTGATAAATACAAAAAGTTGAAAAAATAAATGCAACCAGGAAAAAATAAGTTTGCTAGTTCATAAGGTATTGTCTATACATTTTCACCAAAGGAAATAAAATGAAAACAATAATTCTTAAATGAAATTACGATTACCAGGAGATTCAAACTAAAAGGAAATAAATTATTTATTATCGTCACTATTTCAACCGTATAGAACCTGCGCAAATAAAAAAAATATAATCACATGATGCTAGAAAGTTAAGTGGGCATAATATTATTTCAAAAAATCTACATAAAAGAAAAGAATATAACTACATATAGATGTTCACGAAGAAGACACAAAAAAAGAGAAAACAACGAGCAGTACACATAATATAAAAATCTTTGTCAATTGGAAGATATTGACAATAAACAAATGCAAAAGTTGATCAATATGAAAGAATAAATCTCTCATTTCAAAAAAAAAAAAACTAAAAAAACTTACGTGGGTTCTCTTAAGGAACAAGTATAGTTATATAACAATATGGTCAATGTTATAAAATCAATCTCAGAATAATATAACCATAAAGAGAAGAAGACAAGAGAAGTAGATAGAAGAGAGAACTTTTTTTCGTATTCAAGTGTGTATCCCAAATGGTGAGTGATATCTCTATTTATAGTGTTGAGATATCACCCCAAAGTTCATCATGTTAAATTCCCAAACAAATAGGTACATAGTTATCCACAATGGATCATATCACATTGGAAATATACATACATGAATTCAAGTAATTCATGAATAAACTCATGGACAATCCACTTAGTTCAATCGATTTCTAACAGTCATTGAATTCTTAGAGAAGACATGGTTCATTATTTTAAAAAAATATGACTTTTGGACTTCTTTTTATTTAAATTCAAATAAAAAGATTTTTAAAAAGGGCGAAATGGTAATCTAACTTTAAAGTTATGAGGTTTCCACTTTTAATAATATATATGAGATATGATATGATGATATATCATAATTTTGTTATAGAATTTGATGATTGGGTTAAATTTTGAGTTAGTAGTTGGTTTTCTCACTAGAAGATGAGTGTGGGTGCCACTCGCGAAGGTCTGAGTTGTGACACATTCTGAAGTGGAGATTGAAGCAGATAGCTATGGACTCATCATAGGCTTGACACATACTTTTCAAAGATCTTATGCCTTTTGGATCATCGTGGATTTATTGACCAAGTTTTCTCACTTTTTTCAGACTTCTTAGAGAGGTTAGCTCAGATTTACATTGGGAAGATCACCGATTTGCATGGGTGCTAGTATCTATAATTTCAGTTCGTGGTAGTCAATTCACTTCATGTTGAAGGTCTATTCAGAGAGAGTTGTATACCCCAATTGATCTTAGTATACTTTTTTATTCATAGATTGATGGTTAGTCTGAGAGGACTAATCAGGTCTTGAAGGCCATGCTTCAGGAACCTATTACATTTTATTCGTCCTCTAAATGCAAATGAATAATGCATGCCTACATGTCCCTCATGATCACAATTAAATACCACTCCCTCGATCCCATTTTTATGTGGCACCTTATGTTTTTGGAGATTGGAATTATGCAAGGTACATTTTTTAATCTATTTTTCCATCATATTGACTTAATAAACATTGCAAAAGAAGACTCTGTACGAACATCCCAAATATCATACTAGTAGGGCAGGGTGGTTTGGCCTATATATCATTCAATACTAAATGTGATAAATGAAGTGAATAAAAAGTATACTAGATGAAGAAATTTCTTGATCATCCTATAAGAATGAAAGGTAATGCTTGCATAAGCGACATGACTTGATATGTTTTGATATATGAATTAATGGTTTGTCATCCATTTAGACTGGAGTATTTTATTATATAAAGTGCAAATTCATTATATTTTGATGGATGTTACTACAAGCAACATCACAAAGTGAAATTAGGAAAAAAAAAATGAAAACTCTGGAATCATGAATTATAACATGCCACAGTGATATTAAATTACCATAACTTGTTCCTAGTAATTCAAAGAAGCATAAGACTAAACTTAATAAAGGGTCAATCCTTTCTAGCGCTGGAACTGAAGATGAGGAAGATCACAAAGGAGCATCTTTTACGGTCATGATGCTGCCATTTTCTACTAGTGTTTCATTTCCATGAGAGGATGTATTTATTTAAATTTATAACAAATTTGGAGACATGAATAAAAAGTATTATTTGATTCAAACAAAGTATAGATTTTCTACAACTGTGTTTCAAATTCTTTAGATGCCTTTAGAGAATCAGTAAAGCAAAGTCCTTTCATCTAAAAATGTTAAATTTATGCTCAGTTATGCCACCTCAAACTCTAAAGTTCCACTTTGCTCGCTTAAAGTAGGTAAGGAAAAGTCACAAGCATAAGTAATAAAGAAAAAGCTGAAGGGGATGGCATCAATATTAGAAAAAGTGTGAGCGTTGGATGTTGGTTCTATATAGTTGGTTTTATCAAGTTACTATACAACTCAATTTACTTTGATCAATATGTTTTTATTTAGTTAATCGAATCTGCATTTATGGATATTCTAATCAAAGTAACATATCTTGTTTAATAGGAACGCAGGTGATACGCATTCAAGAGCTGCAACCTAAAGCATTTTAGATGGTATTATAGTATTTGTGTGAGATTTAGCAACCTAATAACTTTTATCATTGTTTGGAAAACTAGCAGAACGTCCTCTTGACTTCAAAATGCCCTTTAAAAGGCTCACTGTAATTGATATATGGTCATCTTCTAGGAATATATAGTTTTCTTAGTATTTGTGCTTGATATTCATAAAGTTATAAGGTGAGAGCATTTTTACATTTCTTCTAGTTTTGGTTGGTTGGGATTGGGTTGGCTTGGGGGTGAGGGCATGCAAATTTGGTTAACTTAAACAACAATATACTGATCAAATTAAATGCAATTGTATGGTAACATGAGAAAATCAATAGGAAAAAGCTAGGCTCCAACTTCGAGTTTTGGGCTAAATTCATCCCTTAACTATGACTAAGACTTAAGTTACATCCTTGTACTATAATAGTTAACAAGAAACATCCTTTTAGTATTTAAAATATAACAAAATGCATTCTTTTGTCTATTCCAGTTAAAAAATTAACGTTTCTTTTCCTAAAAGTTATTTCTCTCTCCCATCAGTAGAATCAAGAAGGAAATTCAATTTTTTTCTGAACTTCACAAAATAATCAAGATCAAAAACAAATTTCTCTCTTCAACAAGAGTTGAAAACAGGGCATAGGGCTATACACAAACAAGGTAAAGGAATAAAAAATCTTTGAAAATTTCTAATTTTTTTTATTCGAAAAATAGTTGCAATTTTAATTTCTTATTTCAAGTTAGAAGAGGTACATCTCAAGCCAGCCAACAACGGCAGAGCTTTCCATTTTCTCTATGAAGTTGCAACATTGAAGAAAATACATTTTTAGCTTTGGATCTTTTTTTTGGATATTTGATGTATCAAACTAATGATATGTCACTAGTTTTTGTTGCTCATTTGTTATATTCTTGTGCATGGAACTAATGAAAAATGTTTTAGCTTTATGGTGATTTAATGACACTAGGCTTTGCTGTTTTTTGCTTATTTTATGGTGTCTTTGTTGTTACATTAACTTCCTGTTTTACTAAAACCATGAGTTTTTTTTCTTCTTTTTAGTTTTCTACTGTTTTGATTTATTTTTTTTGGGCAATTTTTTGTTGTTTTGCTGCTGGTTTACCTAGTATTTTTGTTGTTTTTCTGCAATTTTGCAGGTTTATGTTTTTTTTTCTTACTATTTTGTTGCTTTTTTTTTTGCTTGTTTAGTGGTTATTTGGTAGTTTGAAGTGCTCAAGATGTGAAGAAGAACATACATAATGAAGTTAATACAAGAAGTTCAAGTGAGTTTAACATAACATAAAACAACTACTTCCACTGCTATATCAATTTCTCATTATGTTCACTTTGCAATTTCCAGTTTCGTTGATCTTATTTAATCATGGATAGTTCTTCGCCAATTGCTTGGGATGTACAACATTGTTCCGGTTAGTTGTTATGTTGCAACCCGCAATATCTAGTGTTTTTAAGAATGAAGATGGTTTAGTTTGAGAAATAGAAAATTGCAAATATTTTTTGAATCAGAAAAACTAAAAAAATTCAATGATTTTTTATTCCTTTACCTTGTTTGTGTATTGCCCTCTGCCTTGTTTTCAACTCTTGTTAAAGAGAAAAAATGTTTTTGATCTTGATTATTTGTGAAGTTCAGAAAAAATTGAGTTTCCTTCTTGGTTTTGCTAAATATGGACGACGATGGGACAGATTTGAGAGGGGCAAAATAGGGAGATGGGAGAGAGAAATAACTTTTAGGAAAGAAACGTTAATTTTTTAACTGGAATAGACAGAAGAATGAATTTTGTTATATTTTAAATACTAAAAGGATGTTTCTTGTTAACTATTATAGTACAAGGATGTAACCTAAGTCTTAGTCATAGTTAAGGGATGAATTTTGCCCAAAACTCCTCCAACTTCATACTAGAACATAATAGAATTGCATTCAATATCCTAATAAACATAACATGAAAAATATACCAGCACTATCATAAAAAAGAGAACACATCAAAGTTAAAGCAAACAACTTGGCATCCTGTTATGTAGGGATGGCTATGATATTGACTTGAGAAATATTACAAGTTAATATTTTTTAATAGAAGGAGACTCTCTACTAACATCTTGAATATCGTAGTAGTAGAAAAGCTTGTTTGGCCTATAATTCATTCAATACTAAATATGATATATGAAGTGATTAAAAATTAGACTAGATGAAGAAATGACTTGATATGTTTTGTTACATAAATAAATTATTTGATCGTCCTTTAAGAATGAGATATTTTGATATATGAGGTGCAAATTCATTATATTTTAATGGATCTTACTACAAGCAATATCACAAAGTGGAATCAGGAAGAGAGGGAAGACTCTGAAAATAAGAAATATAATATCCCACAGTGATGTTAAATCACCAGACCTTGTACTGTGCCATGCCAAGAAGCATAAGACTAAACTCAATAAAGTACAAGGACATTTTAGTTGAGGAATAGGAGGCGAGGAAGATCACAACATAGCATCATCTATGATTTTGATACTGATATGTTCAACTAGTTTGGGGTTAAAACATAAGGTAAAAATAAGTGTTATCTTATTCAAACAAAGTTCAGATTGTCTACAAGTGTAGTTCAGATGCGTTAGATGCCTTTAGAGAACCAATGCAACAAAGTCCTTTTGGTTTGCAAATGTTATCTTTAACCTCAGTTATGCCTCCTCAAACTCTGAGGTTCCCTTTTTCTTGTTTAAAGCATGTAAAAAAGTCCCAAGCAAAAACCGATGGGGATGTCATCGCTATCAGAAAAATGCAACAGTAAGATTGCGACTAAGGATAAATCAGAGCTGGAGAGTGGAATAAAAGTCTTGCTGGAAAAGGTAAGTACAATGATATCAACAAACCCATAAGGGATACCTACCACTAGGATGTGACGCTAGGTGCTTCAACTTTGATATGTTCTACTTTTATTGATAGTGTTCGTATATTTTTCATATTATGTTTATTAGGATGTTGAATTCACTCCTATAAGGTTCGTCTATGAAGTAGCAGCATAGGATGTTGGCTCTGTATAATTTATTTTCTCAAGTTACTATACAACTGTATTTACTTTGATCAATATGTTGTTGTTAATTGAATCTGCATTTATGGATATTCTAATCAAAGTGACAAAGCTTTTTTAATGGTAACTCAAGTGATATGGTTTCAAGAGCGGTAACCTAAAGTGTATGATGGTATTATAGTACTTGTGTGGGATTCATCATCCTAATAGATTTTATTATTGTTAGGAAAACTTGTAGAATGTCCTCTTGACTTCAAAAGGCCTTGTAATTGACTATCTATAATTGATATACGGTCATTTTCTAGGAATATAGTATTTTACTTAGTATCTGTGCATGATATTCATAAATTCATAAGGTGCGAGGATTTTTACATTTCTTCTAGTGTTGGTTGGTTGGGATTGGGTGTGCTTAGGGGTCGGGGGCTGCCGATTCAGTTAACTTAAACAATGTATTGATCAAAGTAAATTTAACATCATAGTAACTTGAGAAAATCCATTGAACAGAGCTAGAGTCCTAAACTCCAACTTCAAACAAGAACCTAATAGAAGTGCATTCAACATCCTAATTGACATAAGATGGACAATATAATAACACTACAAATAAAAAGAGAAAAACATCAAAGTGGAAGCAACAAACTTGGCATCCTATTATGCATGATATCTATGAATTTGTTTGTATCATTGTACTTTCCTCCTCTAGTAAGCCTATTATCACTTTCTAACTATGGTTTCTCCTCAATCATATTTGTATTGTTATATTTTTCCATGATTGATGTCATCCCTTAAGATTTTACTTAATTACTTGTACTTGTGACTTTCCCTTGTTTCCTTTCAATAGGGAAAGTGCAATCTCAAAGTTTGCTGATGGATAATTGAGCTTAAAGTTAACATTTGCGAAACCCAAAGGACTTTGCTTTACTGACTCTCTAAAGGCATCTAAATAATTGGAACCACACTTGTAGACAACATGATTATTGTTTGAATCAGATAATACTTTTTTTTCAATTTTATTTAGATTCCTAAACTTGTTATGTATTTGGATAATTTCATCCTCTGGTGGAAATATAATAAGATTGAAAATGAAACATTCAAAATCATTGATGGTGTTTTTCTACCATCTTCCTTAGCTTCTATTTTTTCACTAGAATGCCCTAATGCTTCATTCAGTTTAGTCTTTCCTTCTTCGAATGTGAAGAAACAAGGTCTAGTTATTTAATATCACTGTGGGATATTACATTTTCTAATTTTAGACAATTTCTCTTCTTTCCTGATTTTATTTTGATGTATATTGAATGAGTTTATGGGGACTTAATGCTTTAGTTGTTTAATTAAAATTTTCTTCCTACTATTTTATATTATAACTTGGTTATAGAAAATGTTGATTGGGTTAAATTTTGAGTTGGTAGTTGGTTTCCTCACTAGAGGGTGAGTGTGGACTCACAAATGTATGGGTCGTGACACATCCGGAGGGGAAATGGAAGTTGATAGCTTTGGACTTTGTCATAGGCTTGACACATACATTTAACAGTTTTTATGTTATTTGGATCATCATGGTTTTATTCACCAAGTCTGGTCACTTTTTGTTGGATTAGAATTGCTAGAGTTCAAAGAGGTTAGCTCAGATCTACTTTTGGAAGATCACCCTATCATTTCAAATCGTGGTACTCAGTTCACTTACTATTTCTGAAGCTCTATTCAAAGCGAGTTGGGCACCGAGCTGAGATGAATTGGTGAAGTGGCTTATGAGTTTGCCTTACCTTTGGCTCTTTTAGGTGTTCACCCTCTTTTTCATGTCTCTATGTTGAGGAGGTATGTTCCAGATGAGTCTCAAACATACTTCAGTAGGATTGGTACAGCTTGTTGAGTCCTTCGATTCTTAGGTGGAACTGGTGGCTATTCTTTACAAGCTGGTCAGGAAGTTCAGGTTTAAATAGATCCCATGGATGAAGGTTTAGTGGAGGCAACATCTTGTTTAAGAGGCTACTTGGGAGGCCAAGCTTGACATTGGACCCAATATCCTCACCTTTTCAACCTTTCAGGTACTTCATTCTCTTTTACTTTCGAGGATAGAAGTTCTTTTAGTAGTGGATGTTGTAAAGACCCTTCGAGTCATTTTCTTGCCTTTGCTTCTTTCAATTATTTTTCCTTTTTGTGTAGCTTCTGTGTAGCATTTGTGTTATGCTGGGATTGTAGGCATATTTTCTAAGGTAGTCGGTGGAGTTTTTGTGGAAGTTTTTCCCTTTATGGACGTTTTAAGTTGAAAGAGTTAACTTTGGTCAATATCCGAAGAATCTAACATCGTATGAGATCTTCGTTAGTTCCATCTATTCTGGAAGGTCTATTTGGGCAAGTAGCATGGTTGGCTAGGGTTCCAGGCCTTCGGCGTGATTTTGAGCCACTATGGGAGAAGCTTGGCAAATGTTTAACTTCGGTTAACATTCTTGGTAAATGTGCTTGGATAAAAAAATATTTTAGTTCTATTAACTTTGAAATGTCAAGTTTGTTCTAAAATGACCTTTGGTTTTGATCTCAAGGTGATCGGGATGGGCTTGTGGTGTTTTGCATTTTGTTGGTTTTTGTTGTTTTTGTGCAAGTGTTAACTTGGGTCAAAATTTTAATAAGACATCGTCTGTTGATTCTTTCTTCAATTGAGTTGAGTCCCAAATGTCTATTTAAGTGGGGTAGCATAGTTAATTTGTATATTTGGGGATAAAATGATTCTTGAGCCCCCATCATAGATATTTCTTAACTCCAAAGTGCACCTGTGTAACGACTCGACCCGTTATTTAGGAAAAGCAAAACTTCGAGAAAGTAATGGGGCCACTGTCCCGCCAAGGAAGGCCAAATGCCGCTAGGGCAGCAGCATCACAGTGGGGTAAGTAGCCGCTAGAGCGGGATAGGCGAGGCAGATTGTAAATAACGTGAAACCTTATTTCCTCCTTCTTCCAAAAACACCTAATTTAGACGTAAATCACCCAGAAACCCTCCAAAAATTGCTCTATGCTTGGGAAAGAAGAAGGAAGCAAGTTCTAGCGTAAGAAGATCGATGACTTGCAGATTCTTGTCCAAATTCACCGTCTTATTGCCCGGAAACCCGAATTTGAAGCTATAATTCCGTGCAGCAGCTTGGCGCCTAGGTAGGCTAGGTTTATTTATTGAGTAGTTATAAATGTGTTATTCACTGCATATTACATTGAAATTGACGGTAGAATTCATGCATAGGCTTTGAAGCACCGAAGAAGGGTTAACTATGCGTATATTCCTAAGTGTGATATTAGTCGTACATCGTAAACAAAAATCCCTAGTTTCAGTTAGGTTGTAGGTGATGGTTGTGATTTCATGTTAGGTGATATATGTTTGTTCTTGCTTCATTATTATGCATGCATGTGAGCAAATATTGCATTATTGATCACACTAAATGTAAATGAGGATAGTTGAATGATTGAATGCCATAAATCATGACTTGATTATATGATTATGAGAATATACTTGCGATTGTAATTGTGGCTTGTTGAATGGATTGGGTGTTGCGTTCCGACATACTAACTGAGATTAGTTGCCATGTACCAGCATAAATATTGGAATGGGTGTCACGATCCAACACGCTAACCTGGAACGCGCACCACATACCTATACACTAACAATTTGGGCTTATGTTCCATGAGAGGACCATTGATTTGTCATATATGTGTAATTGCTCATATTATTGATAATGTGGAATTGGTCATGTTCTTGAAATGAGTGGTGAATTATACATTATGTTCTTATATGTGGGGATTGCAATGTTGTACGTTATTTGGAGATATTTGGTTGTGCAATGAATTGTGAGTGGTAGAGTCCCAATTCGGGTTGTAGTATGGAAAAAGGGGAACTAAGTGTCCCAACGCTATCTTTGTTATTGAGAAAGAGGTCGTGTTATTATTATTGTTGAGTTTGGGGGATGGTAATATAAACATATAGTAAGCCTTGATAGGCAAAATGTGGGGTCATAAGTTGAGTAGAGATGAGGGAAAACGTAAGGGTGTGTCGTGAGTGGTTGGCCGGAATGGTAGTAGTATTTTCAGAACTTACTTAAGGGGTTAATTGATTAGGTGTAATCACGGAACTCTGTGTATATAATAATACAAAATACTTCTATGGGAGTTTCTCTAACCGACAACCATCACTTAAGAGCTATGTGATGATACAACATTTTGCCTCACGAACTAGGGCCATCCTATACCTTGTCGGGGGTATAAAACCTAACTACTAAGTGGATCCACTAGTCTATGCTAAAAAGCACTAAGGAATCATCTAAAAAGTATGACCCTTTTCTACCCATGATGGCTACATGGCTTATGGGGGCTGGGAGTTATGTGAACTCTCCCCCATATCAGTGCTCAATACTACTCCCAAAATATAATAAGCTCATATGTTTAAAAACATAACTCTTTCTATGGTTTGATATAATTACTCATAAACTAGCCCAAAGTCTCTCTAGGAAATCAATGTTTCCTCTCTTGCTTAATTGTGAAAGCATTTACTCTTTACTGAAAAACTAGCTTAATGGCTCTTTGTGAAATCGGTGTTTCCTTTCTTGTTTAAATGTGAAAACATTTACTCTTTGGGAATACATAGTCTCCATATACTCTTTTGAAGAAATGAACTTCACTCTTTACTCTTGACTCAACTAAAAACTCAAGTCTTAAAACAAGTTTAAAGCATTTGTGTAAAATACTTCTTCAAAAGACTCTAAGAATTCTCTAGACTTGGCTCTTAACTTTCCTTGAATTTGAATTTATGGTTATGATTCATGTTTATGGATGATATCATGATGTTTAGACGTACTTTAGAGTGTAGAAATCAACTAGAAATAATAGGTACGATTCAAGGAAACTCAAACAGAAAGAAGTGGGAAAGGGTAAAAGACCTATCACACTGTGATATTTTACATATTTGAATGGCTCCATTCGAGAACAATTGGTTGCTGACAAAATTATCAACGACTGACAGAGACCAAACTACAGAAGCTGGGTTGGGGCGCTCTGAAAGGTGCGGCGCCCCAGAGCCCAAACTTGAGAATCTGATGTGGAAGCTTTGATTGGTGCAGCGCCCCACCTCTTGTCCCTAGAAATTTGATAATTTTTCTTGCTCGTTTTTCTACCCTAATTCGTCTAGATTCAATTGGTTCCTTCCCCAAACACTAAGATTCGAATACCCAACCAAAGTATACAAGAATCTAATCAAAACTAACTTCAAATCTCATAAAACTAACTCAAGAACTTCTCAATAACTCAACAATCAAGAACCCAATAGAAACTTCAACAAAATCCATGAAGAACTCAATTTCTCTACTTTCAAGAACATAAATACGCTGAAATAAATCATTATTGGCGCGTGGGTGAATAGAACCAACGCTATGTGATCTCATATACCTCGTAGAAATTAACCCCTGGCAAAATCAACAAGCTAAACTTCAAGAGCGTGACAAATCCTTGGCTTCTTCTCCTCTCTTCTCCTCTCTTCTCTTCTCTCAAAACCTTAACGTAATTTTATGAAGCGTAAACTGAACCAAATCAGTTTATACCCCAAATAAATTACTAAAAATGGATTTAATTAATTGGGTAATGAAAAGACCAAAATACCCCTTTAAAATCCGGTTAACTTTCCTTAACTTGACAGCCCAACTTTGAACGGGCATATCTCCCTCACACAAACTCGAAAATCAGCAAACTCAGTGGCGTTGGAAAGGAAATTCAAAGTCCTTTCACTTAATATCTTATAGCAAACCTAATTCATCTTGCACTGAGAGTTGTGGTCATTTGAAATTGACCCAAACTTATACTTAGCAAAACATGCCAAACTTTCCAAATTTGATCTTTCCAAAAATGGTTTCTTTCTAATTCTAATTCTTTCAAATAGCGGGGTGTTACAGTTAGTCAATTCATGGCTGCACCTCGCTCAACTCATTTTGCTTCTGTTCTGTGAATTCTTCGTTATGTCAAAAGTACTATGCTCTATGTACTTCACTTTTCAACTAATTCTTCTCTTGAATGAAAAGCATATGCTGATGATGATTGGGGACGTGATCCCATTGATAGATGTTCTACTACTTGTTATTGTATTTTTCTAGGAGATTCTCTTATATCGTGGAGAAGCAAGAAACAAACCTTAGCATCCCGATCAAGTACCTAATCAGAATATCGTGCACTTGTTGATACTACTACTAAGATATTGTGGCTTCATTGGTTATTGGCTGACATGAGTGTTCCTCAATCTTCTGCCACAACTCTATATTGTGATAATCGTAGTGCTATTCAGATTGCTCATAATGATGCATTTCATGAGCGTACAAAGCACATTGAGATTGATTGTCATTTTACTTGTCATCACATTGATCTCGGTGCCATTTGATTAGCTTCTATTGGGTCCTTAGATAAACCAACTGATATATTCACCAAGCCTCATCTTCCTAGATGTTTCCAAGTTCTGGTTGCCAAACTCAATCTGATTTCTTCTAAGCCATCTTTGTGGATGTTAAAATTTGGTAAATATTGTATAGACATTCTAAATATGGGTAGAGTATATATTTAAATTTATTAAGTATGGTAAAGTATTTATTTAGACATTATAGGTATTTTATTTCCTTTTTCTTCTTAACTTCTTGTGTACAAATATGATTGTAGTCTCTTTTATTCAATGATGAATAGAATTATTAATTCTCCAGATTTTCTTGTGTTTCTCTGTCTCGTTTTGTAACACAACCAAAGAAGAGAAAGCTAGAAAACAGAACTTGTTTATGGAAGAAGACTCTTTGATTTTGGTTGTTCTTGGGTTGATTACAAATGCCTAATGTCACCCCTATTTATACTTGTATAGGGATGCTTCTAGAAATTATTCTAGATACACCTATAAGAAATATCTAGATATTCTTATCTTCTAACTGTGTAAGAAGAAACTATATATTTCTATAATTTACTATAAACATATAATTATCTAGAACATCTAGATTTTTCTTAAGTACAAATATCAAAGATATGTACTCTACCAAATTCTAGAATGTTCTACTAAATATCTAAGATATTTTTTGTACCTCCAAAAGATCAACTTTAATTTTCACATACTCTTCCTAGTGGAATATCCTTGAATTGTAGTGTTTCCCAAAAGAAATCATGAATTATTGGATGAAGAAGGACAACCAAAAGCTAATTTTACTTTTTTCCATATTTTCTCCACAACAATACTTTTGACAACACACAAATTGTTATCTAGACAAATAGGCAATGTAACACGGGTAGTTTGCCCCCTACCCTACCTTATATTTTCTAATGTAATCCATTTTTCTCTTAACGAAAGTATGAAAATTATCAAATAATCCTCGTCCATGAATACATGAAGATACAAATGTATACTTTATTTGCCTTAGTTTCTATTTCGACATTCCAAGAATATTCTTTTACCTTGATATTTCTGAATACTCTCTAATATTTTTGAATTGTTATCAATTTTGACTTATAGTACTTTATTATGGAGTTTCCAAATACATTTATATTACATTAATAAAGATTTTGATGATTGACAAATAAGGGAACATATTCACAAAATAGGTTGCTACGACATGTTCTTATCAGATAACATCCATTGGGATTAGGAGAAGGTCAACCACACAATGCAAAAGGATTAAAGCAAGGAATCCTTAGAAGAAATGACATTTGCTAAATAAAGGAGAAGTACTACATCTATAAATACATTAAGCTCCTCACAAAGTATCACGACCCAGACCATCGTGAGTGACACCCACACTAACCCTCCGGTGGGAGAACCAAAACTACTGTAGCACCCCGGAAATTCTATGACTTAAGTTAGAGCCTCATCTTATGAATAATGACTTAAAAATAGTTAAAATGATGTTTCTAAACCTAAATCAATGCAATTGACTTTGTTTGGAAGAGTAAAAGTCTAAACGTCAAGAAACGACCAAGACGTCCGAAAACTAGAGAATAATGTGTCTTAGTGTGTCCTTAAGTTTTGGGCAGGTTTGGGAGTGTTGTATGATGGTATAATCTTGTAAAAAGGTTTAAATTAGGTAAATATATGTTTATAGGGTCAAAACGTTCGAATACGACACCCCGGGACCAACCTAAGGGGCCCCGAGGAGGACCCCAACCTTGGCCAAGCAAGCTGCCAAGGCAGCTTGCAAATTGTGCATAGAGGGAATGAGGCCGCGTCGTGCACTTGCTCCCCCAAGGAGCAAAAAGATAGTTCGCGACACGGTCTTGTCGCGGATTCTACTGTCTCAAAATTTAATTCCAAATATCTTCAGGGAACAGCTCCGCGTTGTGGATTTGTTCCACGACAAAAATGCAGAAATTCAAAAATCGAGTTTTTACTTCATTAAAGAGTCAAACTAAGTGAGGGATATTTAGGGTACTTTAGGGGACGTGTATATAATGATTTTTAAGTCACTTTACCTCACTTTTATCACTCAAACACAAAACCCCAAAGATCTAAACCTAAAGTTCCTCCTTCTCTCTACTCTCTCTCTCTCTTCTCAAGAACTCCATTGAAGAAGAATGGAGCTTCAAGAAGAAGACCAACTCTCCAAGGTTTCAACTCGAATTTTCATTGTTAATTCGTCAATAAGGTACGGTTGCTTATCACTCTTGGGATTCCTTTCCCCAAGAGGCCCCAGGCCCCTACAAGATGAATTTCAAAATCTCCAATTTCTAGGTTTCAATCCAAAAATGTGGGTCTTCTTTCTAAGTGAAATTGATGTTATAAACTGACTTTGATTGATGTTATACGAACAATTATGGATGAATTTATATTGTAGTGGTGGTTTCTTGAAGAATTCCCCATGAGACCCATGTTTCTCCTTCTTTTCCTAATTCTAACCCTAGTTTGTATTGGATATTAATTGAAGGCTATGAATTGAATGTGATGTTATGTAATTCATGTTTGTATCATGATTCTACCCTAGGTTATGTATAATTTCTATGAAATAAGGGTTGAGTCTTTGAATGAAGCATTGAAGGCTATGAATGGAATATGTCAATTGCTTATATTGATGTTGATTATGTTATTACTTCATGAATTACCTTGCATTACGTATTGGCTATGAATTTTTTGGTAATTGAAGTATGGATGTGCCACGAAGGGCAAGAAGGTATAAAGGTTGGTTCTGCTTTGAACTTAAGTATGAAAGGTAAATTACTTAGATTGTAATGATGCTATATCTAATGTGTTGTTGTGGTGTTGATGACCTAGTTCTTCATCCTTAACCCTCTACACTTGAATAAGCTATGAAGTATGTATGTATGTTATGGTATTATTTCTATATGATTGAAAGTTAGTTCTCATGAGTATAGTGTAATGTAAAGTGAAAGGATTGTTACTCACTTATGAACACGTATGAGCAATTATGGTTAAATGTCTTCATAAGAATCTAGTAAAGGCTAATGTGAACTTATGTGATGACTAAAGATTATTACAAAAGGGAATTAGATGCTTAGCACCGAAAGGGCATGTAACTGAGATGGGGGTCTCACGTTTAGTAAGTCCGGCTCCCTACATGGGTTTCCTCAAGTTTAGCAAGTCCGAATTACCAACGGTATGTGTTGTCTCATGAAATGGAAATCCCCACGTTTAGTAAGTTAGGGTTTCTAGAAGCAATCTCCTTGACCATTAACTATGTGCCCACATAGGACTTTAGCTTAGTGGATCCACCTAGATAGCTATGTACGAATGGTTACACTTTAGGCAAGTGTTAACCCACTCTTATTGGTGTGGGAGTAGAACACCGGATTCCATGTAGCTCTCATGGTCTATGTCGATTATGGAAATATCTCCCTAATGTAAAAGTAAATGAAGGTATGAAAGGTGTGAACTATTACTAGGGCTTTCTTAAGGGTTTCTACATAGTGTAAGGGAGGGTATGGGACTTTTCTTGCACATTGCACTTGTGGGATCCTAAGAGATGGTTGTAGTAGTGTTCTCTTATGATTATGATGATTATGACATATGTATGTTGAAGCTATGTTATGTATGATCATTATGAATACGGTATATTCTGATGAAATATGATCTTATGAATGTATGCATGAAGTAGGTTGCTTAATGTGATACTTGGCTTTGAATAGGGTTATGGGATTTTATCCTTTGCATTGCACTAGTATTGCTTGGGTTGTCTACATGTTGGGATGATATTATGTTGGTTTGTACTATGATGCTTACTTTGTGTGCATATTGGATTTACTTGGTAAAAAGCATCTTTTGGCTAAATGTCCTTTTATGCATGTTTCAATGGTTTTTATGCAGAGTAGCTATACTTAGTACGTGTGTTGTACTAACCCATATTTTCTCTCTTTTCCCCAAACATTTAGGTTTGAGCCGTTGAGGATTCAAGCTTACTTCTTAAGACACTTGGAGTTGCTTACCCAAGTTGGTGAGTCCTCAAGTCCGAGGACAAGATCCTTTGATCTAGCTTCTATGTCTAGTTATTTGCTTATGTTGAAAGACATTGTTGTACTTTCCTATTTCAAGACTTCTTATTGATGTAAGGGCTAAGTCCCATTTTCGATACTTTTATGTCTAGATGGTACATTGTGACGAAGTTAGATTATATTTTTCATATATGAAGTGAAGTTGAACTTCCAATGTAAAAGTTTTAAATTTTCCATGATTTTATTCTATGATACATGCTATGACGAACGCTAAGGGCTTGTGTAAGACCTATTTGAGGTCGAATACGCCGGTAAGGACTAGGGGGTGCTCTCGGGTCGTTACAAACTTGGTATCAGAGCATAACGTTGAGAATAATGTAGGATTCATGTCACGAGATACCACGTCTAGTAGAGTCTTGTTCATAGGTGTGAAGCGTGCCACATTTATGAATGTGAGGCTACGAGATGCTTAGGGACTTTCACTCTTTTGTTATTCCATACTTGTGCCTAAGAGTCTTAACTCTATCTAGTCCTTTTGTTCTAATCCTTCTCCTGTGCTTATAGGCAATGAATACAAGAAGGAACAATGCAAGGAGGGCCGGTGAGGAGAATGTGAATGAGGCGGTTCCCTCTCAAGCTCCTCAAAATCCTCATGTTCCTATTGAAGAAAGGGCTATGTATAAAGTTGAGATAAGGTCGGCTACACATAATTTGACTCAAGTGTTGGCCACTCAAGTTGCTAGGGATGATAGGGTGCAAGTGAACCCCAATGCTAGCAGTACCGCTTCTAGGATCAGGGATTTCACAAGGATGAATCCCCCTACTTTCTTTGGATTCGAAGTGGAAGAGGATCCATAAGGATTCATTGATGAAGTGTTTAAGGTTCTAGAGGCTATGGGTGTGTCTTCACATGAAAACGCGGAGTTAGTCGCCTATCAACTCAAAGATGTGGCACAAGTATGGTATGAACAATAGTAGGATGGGAGACCTATTAGAGAGTGTCCGATAAGTTGGGCTACATTCAAGATGGCTTTTCTTGATAGGTTTTTTCCCTTGCAACTAAGGGAGAGGAAAATGCAAGAATTCATCAAACTTCTTCAAGGGAGTATGAGTGTGAAGGAGTATGTCCTCTAGTTCACTCAATTGTCTAAGCACGCTCCTACTTTGGTTTCGAATTCTAGAGCTACAGTGAACAAATTTGGTATATTGGGGATGGATTGGTTTCATGCTTGTTTCGCGTCCATAGATTGTATGACCCGAATTGTGAAGTTTCAATTTCCTAATGAACCCATTTTAGAATGGAAGGGAGGAAATTCCGTTCCTAAGGGAAGGATCATTTCATGTCTAAATCCTTGTAAGTTGATTTCTAAGGGTTGTGTCTATCATATTGTGAGGGTCAAGGATCTTGAGTTCGAGATTCCTCATTTGGAGTCGGTCCCCGTAGTGAAGTATTTTCCAAAAGTCTTTCCCGATGACTTACCTGGGATTCCGCCCAAACAGGAAATAGATTTTGGCATAGATTTATTGCCGGATACATAATCCATCTCAATTCCTCCTTACCGGATGGCCCTGGCGGAGTTGAAGGGATTAAAAGCTCAACTCAAAGAATTGTTGGATAAGGGTTTCATCCAACCTAGTATATATCCTTGGGGTGCACCAGTGTTATTTGTGAACAACAAGGAAGGATCTCTTCGTATGTGTATTGATTACCGACAATTAAATAAGGTGACTATTAAGAACAAGTATCCACTCCCTAGGATTTATGACTTATTTGATCAACTTCAAGGAGCGAGTTACTTTTCAAAAATTGATTTGAGGTCGGGTAATCACCAACTTAGTGTGAGAGGTATTGATGTTCCGAAGACAGCCTTTCGAACAAGATATGGTCATTTTGAGTTCTTAGTGATGTCCTTTGGTCTTACAAATGCCCCGAGGGCTTTCATGGACCTTATGAATCATGTGTTTAGAATTTATCTAGACTCATTCGTTATTGTCATTATTGATGACATCTTGATATTCTCTAAAAGTGAGGATGATCACATGAATCATTTGAGGATAGTTTTACAAGTCCTCAAAGATCACCAACTCTATGCTAAGTTTTGCAAGTGTGAGTTTTGGCTAAGATACATTACTTTCCTTGGTCACATTGTTTCTAGTGAGGGTATAGAAGTTGATCCAAATAAAACCGATGCGGTCTAAAGTTGGCCTAGACCTTTGAGTCCTTCCAACATCTGAAGCTTTTTGGGTTGGGCCGGTTACTACCGGAGGTTTGTTAAGGGATTTTCATCTATTGCATCTCCATTAACTGCCTTAACTCAAAAGAAGTCCAAGTTCAAATGGTCGGAATATTGTGAAAAGAGCTTCCAATTGTTGAAAGATAAGCTCACCTCCGCTCCGGTTTTGACCTTACCAGTGGCCACCGAAGGGTTTGTAGTATATTGTGATGCTTCCCGAGTGGGTTTGGGTTGTGTCCTCATGCAACATGGTAAGGTTATAGCTTATGCCTCGAGCCAACTCAAGGTGCATGAGAAGAATTATCCAACTCATGACCTTGAGCTAGCGGCCGTAGTCTTTGCTTTAAAGACTTGGAGACACTATCTCAATGGGGTACATGTGGATGTGTTTACCGACCACAAGAGTCTTTAATATGTTTTCAAGCAAAAATAATTGAATCTCCGACAAAGGTGGTGGTTGTAACTCTTGAAAGACTATGATATGAGTGTCCTTTACCACCTCGGAAAAGCAAATGTGGTTGAGGATGCTTTGAGTCGTGTATCTATGGGTAATGTGTCACATGTGGAAGAAGAGAAAAGGGAGTTAGCCCGTGATGTACATAGGTTAGCCCGGTTGGGTGTCCGACTTGAAGATTCCCCAAAAGTAGGTGCCATGGTCTGTCATAATTTTGAGTAATCGGTTGTTGTTGACGTGAAGTCTAAGCAACATCTTGACCCTATTTTGATGGAACTAAAAGAGTCGGTTCTCAACAAAGCAATAGGATCTATCTCTCAAGGAGAAGATATGGTGCTTAGGAACCAAGAGAGGTTATGTGTGCCAGATGTGGATGGCCTAAGAGAGACCATCTTAGAGGAGGCCCATGGGTCCCGATACTCCATCCATCCGGGAGCCACCAAAATGTATCGTGACTTACGTGAGATTTATTGGTGGAACGGAGTGAAAAGAGACATAGCAAAATTTGTGGCTAGGTGCTCAAATTGCCAATAAGTCAAAGTCGAGCACCAAGGACTGGGAGGTCTAACTTAAGATATTGATATCCCCACTTGGATGTGGGAAGAGGTCAATATGGACTTCGTGGTAGGTTTGCCTCGAACCCGTAGGCAACAGACTCCATTTGGGTCATTGTGGATAGATTGACTAAATCATCCCATTTTCTTCCCGTCAAGGTTCCTTATTCGGCGGCAGATTATGCTAAGTTGTACATTAAGGAGATTTTGAAGTTGCATGGGACCCCATTATCGATTATTTTGGATAGAGGTGCCCAATTTACTTCCCATTTTTGGAGGTCTTTCCAAAGTGGGATTGGTACTCAAGTGAAACTTAGTACCGCATTTCACCCTCAAACGGATGGTCAAGTGGAATGCACCATCAAATCCCTAGAGGACATGTTGAGAGCGTGTGTTATTGAATTCAAAGGTAATTTGGATGACCACCTACCTTTGCTAGAATTTTCCTACAACAATAGCTACCACTCGAGTATTGCTATGGCACCCTTTGAAGTACTTTATGGTAGAAGGTGTCGATCTCCGATTGGGTGCTTTGAGGTAGGTGAAATTGCTCTTCTTGGTCCCGAGGTAGTCTATGAGGCCACGGAGAAAGTTCGACTTATAAGGGATAGGTTGAAAATGGTTCATAGTCAGCAAAAGTTTTATGCCGATAATAGAAAGAGAGATCCTAAATTTGAAATAGGTGACTGGGTCTACTTAAAGATCTCACCCATGAAAGGGGTGATGAGGTTTGGTAAGAAAGGAAAGCTTAGCCCCCGGTATGTTGGGCCTTATGAGAACTTGAAGCGTGTCGAAAAGGCCGCTTATGAGTTGAAATTTCCCATTTATTTGGCCCCGGTTCACCCGGTGTTCCATATTTCTATGTTAAAGAAGTTTATATGTGACCCGGTGTCCATTGTCCCTCTACAAGGTTTAGGGGATAATGAGAACCTTTCTTACGACTATGTTCCATTTGAAATCTTAGATCTTCAAGTTAAGAGGTTGAGGAATAAAGAGTTCGCCTCCGTAAAAGTCCTATGGAGAAACCACCTAGTTGAGGGTGCAACATGGGAGGCCGAGGCCGACATGAAGTCCCACTACCCCCATCTTTTTCCTCCCATTCCTAGCCATAGTTGAGGTTAGTAGTCTCTCTTAATTTGGTATAAATTGAAAATCATGCTTGTTGATGATTATGACATGATTTCCTTATATGTGCATATTATTTTTTGTGAAAATTCATGCTTAAGTTGTATTTTGAGTTTTAATGAATTTTGTTTCTCATGGTTGAAATTGCACCATAGATGTTGTGTAATGTAGTCTTCATGAGAGTTGTATTGAGCATGCTTGATGTTGTTTTGTTAAAGAAATGTCTTGTTGATTGCTTAATATATATGTTGATGCTCATTAAATATGGAGAAGGTAGTTCCTCCTATACTTATGTGAAGTAAAGAGTTTTGAGCATAGTGATGTTGTGGATTAAATTCCAAAATGATATGATGATATGACGTTGTTGATGTGACTGGTTGTTGTGCTGCTAGGTTGAGTCATTGTCTCCCTAGAAAGAAGTCCAAGTGACATTCGAGGATGAATGTTCCTAAGGGGGGGATATTGTAACACCCCGGAAATTCTATGACTTAAGTTAGAGCCTCACCTTATGAATAATGACTTAAAAATAGTTAAAATGATGCTTCTAAACCTAAATCGAAGCAATTGACTTAGTTTGGAAGAGTAAAAGTCTAAACGTCAAGAAACGACCAAGACGTCCAGAGACTAGAGAAGAATGTGTCCTAGTGTGTCCTTAGATTTTGGGCAGGTTTGGGAGTGTCGTATGATGGTATAATATTGTAAAAAGGTTTAATTTAGGTAAATATATGTTTATAGGGTCAAAACATTCGAATACGACGTCCCGGGGCCACCCTAAGGGGCCCCGAGGAGGACCCCAACCTTGGCCAAGCAAGCGGCCAAGGCAGCTTGCAAATTGTGCATAGAGGGAATGAGGGCGCGTCGCGCACTTACTCCCCCAAGGAGCAAAAAGTCAGTTTGCGACGCTGTCCTGTCGCGGACTCTACTGTCTCAAAATTTAATTACAAATATCTTCAGGGAACAGGTCCGCGACGAAAATGCAGAAATTCAGAAATCGGGTTTTTCCTGCATTAAAGAGTCCAACTAAGTGAGGGGTATTTAGGGTACCTTAGGGGATGTGTTTATAATGATTTTTAAGTCACTTTACCTCACTTTTATCACTCAAACACAAAACACCAAAGATCTAAACCTAAAGTTCTTCCTTCTCTCTACTCTCTCTCTCTCTCTTCTCAAGAACTCCATTGAAGAAGATTGGAGCTTCAAGAAGAAGAACAACTCTCCAAGGTTTCAACTAGAATTTTCGTGGTTAATTCTTCAATAAGGTATTGTTGCTTCCTTTCCCCAAGAGGCTCCTTCAAGATGAATTTCAAAATCTCCAATTTCTAGGTTTCAATCCAAAAATGTGGGTCTTCTTTCTAAAGTAAAATTGATGTTATAAATTTACTTTTATTGATGTTATATGAACAATTATGGATGTATTTATGTTGTATTAGTGGTTTCTTGAAGACTTCCCCATGAGACCCATGTTTCTCCTTCTTTTCCTAATTCTAACCCTAGTTTGTGTTGGATATTAATTGAAGGCTATGAATTAAATGTGATGTTATGTAATTCAAGTTTGTATGACGATTCTACCCTAGGTTATGTATAATTTCAATGAAATTAGTGTTGAGTCTTTGAATGAAGCCTTGAAGGCTATGAATGTAATATGTCAATTGCTTATATTGATGTTGATTATGTTATTACTTCATGAATTACCTTGTATTATGTATTGGCTATGAATTTTTTGGTAATTGAAGTATGGATGTCCCACGAAAGGCAAGAATGTATGAAGGTTGGTTCTTCTTTGAACTCAAGTATGAAAGGTGAATTACTTAGATTGTAATGATGGTATATCTAATGTGTTGTTGTGGTGTTGATGACCTAGTTTCGTCATCCTTAACCCTCTACACTTGAATTAGCTATGAAGAATGTATGTATGTTATGGTATGATTTCTATATCATTGAAAGGTAGTTATCATGATTATAGTGTAATGTAAAGTGAAAGGTTTACTCACATGCTAAATGTTTCTAAAGTGAAAGGATTGTTACTCACTTATGAACACATATGAGCTATTATGATAAGATGTCTACAAAAGAGTCTAGTAAAGGCTAATGCGAACTTATGTGATGACTAAAGATTATTACAAAAGGGAATTAGATGCTTAGCGTCGAAAGGGCATGTAAATGAGATAGGGGTCTCACGTTTAGTAAGTCCTGCTCCACACATGGGATTGCTCACGTTTAGCAAGTCCAGATTACCCACGGTATGTGTTGTCTCATAAGATGGAAATCCCCACGTTTAGTAAGTTAGGGTTTCTAGAAGGAATCTCTTTGACCCTTAACTATGTGCCCACATAGGACTTTTGATTAGTGGATCCACCTAGATAGCTATGTACGAATGGTTACACCTTAGGCAAGTGTTAACCCTCTCTTTTCGGTGTGGGAGTAGAACATCAGATTCCATGTAGCTCTCATGGTCTATGTCGGTTATGGCAATATCTCCCTATTGTAAAAGTAAATGAAGGTGTGAACTATTACTAGGGCTTTCTTAAGGGTTTCTACCTAGTGTAAGGGAGGGAAGGAGACCTCTCTTGCACATTGCACTTGTGGTATCCTAAGAGATGGTTGTAGTAGTGTTTTCTTATGATCATGATGATTATGACTTATATATGTTGAAGATATTTTATGTATGATCATTATGATTATAGTAAGTTATGATGAAATATGATCTTATGAATGTATGCATGAAGTAGGTTGCTTAATGTGATACTTGGCTTCGAATAGGGTTATGGGATTCTATTGTTTGCATTGCACTAGTATTGCTTGGGTTGTCTACTTGTTGCGAAGATATTATGTTTGTTTGTACTACGATGCTTAATTTGTGTGCGTATTGGATTTACTTGGTAAAAATTATATTTTGGCTAAATGTCCTTTTATGCATGTTTCAATGGGTTTTATGCATAGTAGCCATTCTTAGTACGTGTGTTGAACAAACCCATATTTTCTCCCTTTTCCCCAAACATTTAGGTTCGGGCCGTTGAGGACAAGACCCTATGATCTAGCTTCTATGTTTAGTTCTTTGCTTATGTTGAAAGACATTGTTGTACTTTCCTATTTTAAGACTTCTTATTGATGTAAGGGCTAAGTCCCATTTTTGATACTTCTATATCTAGATGGTACATTGTGACGAAGTTAGATTCTATTTTTCATAAACGAAGTGAAGTTGAACTTCTAAAGTAAAAGTTTTAAATTTTTCGTGATTTTATTCTATGATACATGCTATGACAAACGCTAAGGGCTTGTATAGGACCTATTTGAGGTCGAATTTGCCGGTAACGACTAGGGGGTCCTCACGGATCGTTACAAACTTGGTATCAGAGCATAATGTGGAGAATTATGTAGGATACTTGTCACAAGATACCACGTCGAGTAGAGTCTTGTTCATCCGTGTGATGCGGGCCACACTTATGAATGGGAGGCTACGAGATGCTTTGGAACTTTCACTCTTTTGTTATTCAATACTTGTGCCTAAGAGTCTTAACCCTATCTAGTCCTTTTCTTCTAATCCTTCTCCTATGCTTATAGACAATGAATACAAGAAGGAATAATGCAAGGAGGGCCGGTGAGGAGAATGTGAATGAGGCGGTTCCCCCTCAAGCTCCTCAAAACCCTCAAGTTACTATTGAAGAAGGAGCTATATCTAAAGTTGAGATAAGGTCGGCTATTCATAATTTGACTCAAGTTTTGGCCACTCAAGTTTCTAGGGATAATAGGGTGCAAGTGAACCCTAATGCTAGCACTACCGTTCAAGGATAAGGGATTTCACAAGGATGAATCCCCCTACTTTCTTTGGCTCCAAAGTGGAAGATGATCCACAAGGATTCATTAATGAAATGTTTAAGGTTCTAGAGGCTATGGGTGTGTCTTCTCAAGAAAAGGAGGAGTTAGCCGCCTATCAACTCAAAGATGTGGCACAAGTGTGGTATGAACAATGGAAGGAGGGGAGACCTATTAGAGAGTGTCCGATAAGTTGGGCTACATTTAAGATGGCTTTTGTTGATAGGTTTTTCCCCTTGGAACTAAGGGAGAGGAAAATCGCAGAATTCATCAACCTTCATCAAGGGGGTATGAGTGTGAAGGAGTATGGCCTCAAGTTCACTCAATTGTCCAAGCATGATCCTACTTTGAGGTCGACCTCTAGAGCTACAATGAACAAATTTGTTATATTGGGGATGTATTGGCATCTTGTTTGTTTCGTATCCATAGATTGTAGGACCCGAATTGTGAAGTTTCAATTTCCGAATGAACCCATTTAGAATGGAAGGGAGGAAATTTCGTTCCTAGAGGAAGGATCATTTCTTGTCTAAAAGCTTGTAAGTTGATTTCTAAGGGTTGTCTCTATCATATTGTGAGAGTCAAGGATCTTGAGGATTCAAGCTTACTTCTCAAGACACCTGGAGTTGCTTCCCTAAGTTGGTGAGTCCTCAAGTCCGAGGACAAGACCCTATGATCTAGCTTTTATGTTTACTTCTTTGCTTATGTTGTAAGATGTTGTTGTACTTTCCTATCACAAGACTTCTTATTGATGTAAGGGCTAAGTCCCATTTTCGATACTTCTATGTCTAGATGATACATTGTGACGAAGTTAGATTCTATTTTTCATATATGAAGTGAAGTTGAACTTTCAAAGTAAAAGTTTTAAATTTTCCGTGATTTTGTCTATGATACATACTATGACGAACGCTAAGGGCTTGTATAAGACCTATTTGAGATCGAATACGCCGGCAACGACTACGGGGTGCTCTCGGGTCGTTACAAACTTGGTATCAGAGCATAATGTTGAGAATAATGTAGTATCCATGTCAAAAGATGCCACGTCGAGTAGAGTCTTGTTCATGGGTGTGAAGCGTGCCACACTTATGAATGGGAGGCTATGTGTTGCTTAGGAACTTTCACTCTTTCGTTATTCCATAATTGTGCCTAAGAGTCCTAACTCTATCTTGTCCTTTTCTTCTAATCCTTCTCCAGTGCTTATAGGCAATGAATACAAGAAGGAACAATGCAAGGAGGGCGAATGTGAATGAGGTTGTTCCCCTTCAAGCTCCTCAAAACCCTCAAGTTCTTATCGAAGAAAGGGTTATATCTAAAGTTGAGATAAGGTTGGCTATTCATAATTTGACTCAAGTGTTGACCACTCAAGTTGCTAGGGATGCTAGGGTACAAGTGAACCCCAATGCTAGCACTACCGCTTCTAGCATAAGGGATTTCACAAGGATGAATCTCCCTACTTTCTTTGGCTCCAAAGTGGAAGAGGATCCACAAGGATTCATTGATGAAGTGTTTAAGGTTCTAGAGGCTATGTGTGTGTGTTCTCAAGAAAAGGCGGAGTTAGCCGCCTATCAACTCAAAGATGTGGCACAAGTGTGGTATGAACAAGGGAAGAAGGGGAGACCTATTAGAGAGTGTCCGATAAGTTGGGCTACATTCAAGATGGCTTTTCTTGATAGGTTTTTCCCCTTAGAACTAAGGGAGAGGAAAATGCAAGAATTCATCAACCTTCGTCAAGGGGGTATGAGTGTGAAGGAGTATGAGCTCAAGTTCACTCAATTGTCCAAGCATGCTCCTACTTTGGTGTCAAACTCTAGAGCTACAATGAACAAATTTGTTATATTGGGGATGGATTGGCTTCATGCTTGTTTCGCGTCCATAGATTGTAGGACCCGAATTGTGAAGTTTCAATTTCCTAACGAACCCATTTTAGAATGGTAGGGAGGAAATTTCGTTCCTAGGGGAAGAATCATTTCATGTCTAAAAGCTTGTAAGTTGATTCCTAAGGGTTGTCTCTATCATATTGTGAGGGTCAAGGATCTTAAGTCCGAGATTCCTCATTTGGAGTCGGTCCACTAGTGAAGGATTTTCCAGAAGTCTTTCTCGATGATTTACCTGGGATTCCTCCCGAACAGGAAATAGATTTCGGCATTGATTTATTGCCGGATACACAACCCATCTCAATCCATCCTTACCGGATGGCCACGGTGGAGTTGAAGGAATTAAAAGCTCAACTCAAAGATTTGTTAAATAAGGGTTTCATCCAGCCTAGTATATCTCCTTAGGGTGCACTGGTGTTATTTGTGAAGAACAAGGATGGATCTCTTCGTATGTGTATTGATTACCGACAATTAAATAAGGTGACCATTAAGAACAAGTATCCACTCCCTAGGATTGATGAATTATTTGATCAACTTCAAGGAACAAGTTGCTTTTCAAAAATTGATTTGAGGTTGGGTTATCACCAACTTAGGATGAGAGGTGTTAATGATCCGAAGACAGCCTTCCGAACAAGATATGGTCATTTTGAGTTCTTAATGATGTCCTTTGGTCTTACAAATGCCCCGACGACTTTCATGGACCTTATGAATCGTGTGTTCAGAAATTATATAGACTCATTCGTTATTGTCTTTATTGATGACATCTTGATATTCTCTAAAAGTGAAGATGATCACATGAATCATTTGAGGATAGTTTTGCAAGTCCTGAAAGATCACCAACTCTATGCTAGGTTTAGCAAGTGTGAGTTTTGGGTAAGATCGATTGCTTTCCTTGGTCACATTGTTTCTAGTGAGGGTATAGAAGTTGATCCAAATAAAACCGATGCGGTTAAAAGTTGGCCTAGACCTTTGAGTCCTTCTGACATCTGAAGCTTTTTGGGTTGGGCCGGTTACTACTGAAGGTTTGTTAAGGGATTTTCATCTATTGCATCTCCATTAACTGCCTTAACTCAAAAGAAGTCCAAGTTCAAATGGTCGGAATCTTGTGAAAAGAGCTTCCAATTGTTGAAAGATAAGCTCACCTCCGCTCTAGTTTTGACCTTATCGGTGGCCACCGAAGGGTTTGTAGTATATTGAGACGCTTCCCGAGTGGGTTTTGATTGTGTCCTCATTCAACATGGTAAGGTTATAGCTTATGCCTAGAGACAACTCAAGGTGCATGAGAAGAATTATCCCAACTCGTGACCTTGAGCTAGCGGCCGTAGTCATTGCTTTAAAGATTTGGAGACACTATCTCTATGGGGTACATGTGGATGTGTTTACCGACCACAAGAGTCTTCAATATGTTTTCAACCAAAAGGAATTGAATCTCCAACAAATGAGGTGGTTGGAACTCTTAAAAGATTATGAAATGACTGTCCTTTAGCACCCCGGAAAAGAAAATGTGGTTGCGGATGCTTTGAGTCGTGTATTTATGGTAGTGTGTCACATGTGGAAGAAGAGAAAAGGGAGTTAGCCCGTGATGTACATAGGTTAGCCTGGTTGGGAGTCCAACTTGAAGATTTCCCAAAAAGAAGTGCCATGGTCCGTCATAATTCCGAGTCATCGTTTGTTGTTGACGTGTAGTCTAAGCAACATGTTGACCCTATTTTGATGGTACTAAAAGAGTCGGTTTTCAACAAAGCAATAGAAACTTTCTCTCAAGGAGAAGATGGGGTGCTTAGGAACCAAGAGAGGTTATGTGTGCCAGATATGGATGGCCTAAGAGAGACAATTTTAGAGGAGGCCCATGGGTCCCGATACTCCATCCATTCGGGAGCCACCAAAATGTATCGCGACATACGTGAGATTTATTGGTGGAACGGAATGAAAAGAGACATAGCAAAATTTGTAGCTAGGTGCTCAAATTGCCATTAAGTCAAAGCCGAGCACCAAGGACCGGGAGGTCTAACTCAAGCTATTGATATCCCCACTTGGAAGTGGGAAAGGGTCAATATGGACCTCGTGGTAGGTTTGCCTCGAACCCGTAGGCAATAGACTCCATTTGGGTCATTGTGGATAGATTGACTAAATCAGCCTATTTTCTTCCCGTCAAGGTTTTCTTATTCTGCGGAAGATTATGCTAAGTTTTACATTAAGGAGATTGTGAAGGTACATAGGACCCCATTATCGATTATTTCGGATAGAGGTGCCCAATTTACTTCCTATTTTTGGAGCTCTTTCCAAAGTGGGCTTGGTACTTAAGTGAAACTTAGTACCGTATTTCACCCTCAAATGGATGGTCTAGTGGAACGCACCATCCAAACCCTAGAGGACATGTTAAGAGCATGTGTCATTGACTTCAAAGGTAATTGGGATGACCACCTACCTTTGCTAGAATTTTCCTACAACAATAGCTACCACTCGAGTATTGTTATGGCACCCTTTGAAGCACTTTATGGTAGAAGGTGTCGATCTCCGGTTGGGTGGTTTGAGCTAGGTGAATTTGCTCTTCTTGGTCCCGAGGTAGTCTATGAGGCCACGGAGAAAGTTTAACTTATAAGAGATATGTTGAAAATGGCTCATAGTCAGCAAAAGTCTTATGCATTAGAAAGAGAGATCTTGAATTTGAAGTAGGTGACTGGGTCAACTTGAAGATCTCATCCATGAAAGGGGTGATGAGGTTTGGTAAGAAGGGGAAGCTTAGCCCCCGGTATGTTGGGCCTTATGAGATCTTGAAGTGCGTCGAAAAGGCCGCTTATGAGTTGAAATTGCCCATTGAATTGGCCCCGATTCACCAGTGTTCTGTATTTCTATGTTAAAGAAGTGTATAGGTGACCCGGTGTCCATTCTCCCTCTAGAAGGTTTAGGGGTGAATGAGAACCTTACTTTTGAAGAGGTTCCGGTCGAAATCTTAGAGGAATGAAGAGGTTGCCTCCGTAAAAGTCCTATGCAGAAACCAACTAGTTGAGGGTGTAACATGGGAGGCCGAGGCTGACACGAAGTTCCACTACGCTCATATTTTTCCTCCTACTCCTAGCCATAGTTGAGGTTAGTAGTCTATATTAATTTGGTATAAATTAAAAATCATGTGTGTTGATGATTATGACATGATTTCCTTGTATGTGCATATTATTTTTGTGAAAATTCATTCTTAAGTTGTATTTTGAGTTTTAATGAATTTTGTTTCTCATGGTTGAAATTGCACCATAGATGTTGTGTAATGTACTCTTCATGAGAGTTGTAATGAGCATGCTTGATGTTGTCTTGTTAAAGAAATGTCTTGTTGATTGCTTAATATACATGTTGATGCTCATTAAATATGGAGAAGGTAGTTCCTCCTATACTTATGTGAAATAAAGAGTTATGAGGATAGTGATGTTGTGGATTAAATTCCTATATAATATGATGATATGATGTTGTTGATGTGACTGGTTGTTGTGCTGCTAGTTTGAGTCATTGTCTCCCTAGAAAGAAGTCCAAGTGATATTCGGGGACGAATGTTCCTGAGGGGGGGATATTGTAACACACTGGAAATTCTATGACTTAAGTTAGAGCCTGACCTTATGAATAATGACTTAAAAATAGTTAAAATGATATTTCTAAACCTAAATCAATGCAATTGACTTGGTTTGGAAGAGTAAAAGTCTAAACGTCAAGAAACGACCAAGACGTCCGAAAACTAGAGAAGAATGTGTCCTAGTTTGTCCTTAGGTTTTGGGCTGGTTTGGGAGTGTCGTATGATGGTATAATCTTGTAAAATTGTTTAAATTAGGTAAATATATGTTTATAGGGTCAAAACGTTCGAATACAACTCCCCGAGGAGGACCCCAACCTTGGCCAAGCAAGCTGCCAAGGCAGCTTGCAAATTGTGCATAGAGGGAATGAGGGCATGTCGCGCATTTGCTCCACCAAGGAGAAAAAAGTCAGTTTGCGACGTGGTCCTGTCCTGGACTCTACTGTCTCGAAATTTAATTCCAAATATCTTCAGGGAACAACTCTATGTCGCGGACTTGTTCCACTATGAAAATGCAGAAATTCAGAAATTGAGTTTTTACTTCATTAAAGAGTCCAACTAAGTGAGGGGTATTTAGGGTATTTTAGGGGACGTGTATATAATGATTTTTAAGTCACTTTACCTCACTTTTATCACTCAAACACAAAACCCCAAAGATCTAAACCTAAAGTTCCTCCTTCTCTACACTCTTTCTCTCTTCTCAAGAACTCCATTGAACAAGATCAGAGCTTCAAGAAGTAGACCAAATCTCTAAGGTTTCAACTCGGATTTTCGTGGTTAATTCGTCATTAAGGTATGGTTGCTTATCACTCTTGGGATTCCTTTCCCCAAGAGGCCCCTTCAAGATGAATTTCAAAATCTCCAATTTCTAGGTTTCAATCCAAAAACGTGGGTCTTCTTTATAAAGTGAAATTGACGTTATAAACTGACTTTGATAGATGTTATATGAACAATTATGGATGAATTTATGTTGTATTGGTGGTTTCTTGAAGAATTCCCCATGAGACCCATGTTTCTCCTTATTTTCCTAAATCTAACCCTAGTTTGTGTTGGATATTAATTGAAGGCTATGAATTGAATGTGATGTTATGTAATTCATGTTTGTATCATGATTCTACCCTAGGTTCTGTATAATTTCTATGAAATTAGGGTTGAGTCTTTGAATCAAGCCTTAAAGGCTATGAAGGGAATATGTCAATTGCTTATATTGATGTTGATTATGTTATTACTTCATGAATTACCTTGAAATATGTATTGGTTATGAATTTTTTGGTAACTGAAGTATGGATGTCCCACGAAGGGAAAGAAGGTATGAAGGTTGGTTCTTCTTTGAACTCAAGTATGAAAGGTGAATTACTTAGATTGTAATGATGCTATATCTAATGTGTTGTTGTGGTGTTGATGACCTAGTTTCGTCATAATTAACACTCTACACTTGAATTAGCTATGAAGTATGTATGTATGTTATGGTATGATTTCTATATGATTGAAAGGTAGTTATCATGATTATAGTGTAATGTAAAGTGAAAGGTTTACTTGCTTGCTAAGTGTTTCTAAAGTGAAAGGATTGTTACTCACTTATGAACACATATGAGCTATTATGGTAAGATGTCTACATAAGAGTCTAGTAAAGGCTAATGTTAACTTATGTGACGACTAAAGATTATTACAAAAGGGAATCAGACGCTTAGAACCGAAAGGGCTTGTAAATGAGATGGGGGTCTCACGTTTAGTAAGTGCAGCTCCGCCATGGGTTTCCTCATATTTAGCAAGTCCAGATTACCCACGGTATGTGTTGTCTCATGAGATGTAAATCCCCACGTTTAGTAAGTTAGGGTTTCTAGAAGCAATCTCCTTGAACCTTAACTACGTGCCCACATAGGACTTTAGCTTAGTGGATCCACCTAGATATCTATGTACGAATGGTTACACCTTAGGCAAGTGTTAACCCTCTCTTTTCGGTGTGGGAGTGGAACACCGGATTCCATGTAGCTCTCATGGTCTATGTCGGTTATGGCAATGTCTCCCTAATGTAAAAGTAAATGAAGGTTTGAAAGGTGTGAACTATTACTAGGGCTTTCTTAAGGGTTTCTACATAGCGTAAGAGAGGGTATGGGACTTCTCTTGCACATTGCACTAGTGGGATCCTAAGAAATGGTTGTACTAGTGTTATCTTATGATTATGATGATTATGACTTATGTATGTTGAAGCTATGTTATGTATGATCATTATGATTATGGTAAGTTATGATGAAATATGATCTTATGAATGTATGCATGAAGTAGGTTGCTTAATGAGATACTTGGCTTTGATAGGGTTATCGGACTCTATTCTTTGCATTGCACTAGTATTGATTGGGTTGTCTACATGTTGGGATGATATTATGTTGGTTTGTACTATGATGCTTACTTTGTGTGCATATTGAATTTACTTGGTAAAAAGTATCTTTTGGCTAAATGTCCTTTTATGCATGTTTCAATGGGTTTTATGCATAGTAGCCATTCTTAGTACGTGTGTTGAACAAACCCATATTTTCTCCCTTTTCCCCAAACATTTAGATTCAGGCCGTTGAGGATTCAAGCTTACTTCTCAAGACACTTGGAGTTTCTTCCCCAAGTTGGTGAGTCCTCAAGTCCGAGGACAAGACCCTATGATCTAGCTTCTATGTTTAGTTCTTTGCTTATGTTGAAAGACATTGTTGTACTTTCCTATTTCAATACTTCTTCTTGATGTAAGGGCTAAGTCCCATTTTCGATACTTCTAAGTCTAGATGGTACATTGTGACGAAGTTAGATTCTATTTTTCATATATGAAGTGAAGTTGAACTTCTAAAGTAAAAGTTTTAAATTTTTCGTGATTTTATTCTATGATACATGCTATGAGGAACGCTAAGGGCTTGTATAAGACCTATTTGATGTCGAATACGCTGGTAACGAATAGGGGGTGCTCACGGGTCGTTCCAAACTTGGTATCAGAGCATAATGTTGAGAATAATGTAGGATCTATGTCACAAGATACCACGTCACAAAGCATAATGTAGAATAATGTAGGATCCATTTGCCCCGGTTCACCCGGTGTTCCATATTTCTATGTTAAAGAAGTGTCCATTCTCCCTGTAGAAGGTTTAGGCGTGAATGAAGCCTTGAAGGCTATGAAGGGAATACATCAATTGCTTATATTGATGTTGATTATGTTATTACTTCATGAATTACCTTGTATTATGTATTGGCTATGAATTTTAGGTAATTGAAGTATGGATGTCTGACGAAGGGCAAGAAGGTATGAAGGTTGGTTCTTCTTTGAACTCAAGTATGAAAAGTGAATTACTTAGATTGTAATGATGCTATATCTAATGTGTTGTTGTGGTGTTGATGACCTAGTTTCCTCATCCTTAACCCTCTACACTTGAATTATCTATGAAGTATGTATGTATGTTATGATATGATTTCTATATCATTGAAAGGTAGTTCTCATGATTATAGTGTAATGTAAAGTGAAAGGTTTACTCACTTGCTAAGTGTTTCTAAAGTGAAAGGATTGCTACTCACTTATGAACACATATGAGTTATTATGGTAAGATATCTACATAAGAGTCTAGTAAAGGCTAATGCGAACTTATGTGATGACTAAAGATTATTACAAAAGGGAATTAAATGCTTAGCACCGAAAGGGCATGTAAATGAGATGGGGGTCTCATGTTTAGTAAGTCTGTCTCCCCACATGGGTTTCCTCACGTTTGGCAAGTCCGGATTACCCACGGTATGTGTTGTCTCATGAGATGGAAATCCCCACGTTTAGTAAGTTAGGGTTTCTAGAAGCAATCTCCTTGACCCTTAACTATGTGCCCACATAGGACTTTAGCTTAGTGGATCCACCTAGATAGCTATGTACGAATAGTTACACCTTAGGCAAGTGTTAACCCTCTCTTTCCGGTGTGGGAGTAGAACACCGGATTCCATGTAGCTCTCATGGTCTATGTTATTTATGGCAATATCTCCCTAATATAAAAGTAAATGAAGGTATGAAAGGTGTGAACTATTACTAGGGCTTTCTTAAGGGTTTCTACATAGTGTAAGGGAGGGTATGAGACTTCTCTTGCACATTGCACTTGTGGGATCCTAAGAGATGGTTGTAGTAGTGTTCTCTTATGATTATGATGATTATGACTTATGTATGTTGAAGCTATGTTATGTATGATCATTATGAATATGGTAAGTTATGATGGAATATGTTCTTATGAATGTATGCATGAAGTAGGTTGATTAATGTGATACTTGGCTTTGAATAGGGTTATGGGATTCTATTCTTTGCATTGCACTAGTATTGCTTGGGTTGTCTACATGTTGGGATGATATTATGTTGGTTTGTACTATGATGATTACTTTGTGTGCATATTGGATTTACTTGGTAAAAATTATCTTTTGGCTAAATGTCCTTTTATGCATGTTTCAATGGTTTTTATGCATAGTAGCCATACTTAGTAGTGTGTTATACTAACCCATATTTTCTCCCTTTTCCCCAAACATTTAGGTTTGGGCCGTTGAGGATTCAAGCTTACTTCTCAAGACACTTGGAGTTGCTTCCCCAAGTTGGTGAGTCCTCAAGTACGAGGACATTACCCTATGATCTAGCTTCTATGTTTAGTTCTTTGCTTATGTCGAAAGACATTGTTGTACTTTCCTATTTCAAGACTTCTTATTGATGTAAGGGCTAAGTCCCATTTTCGATAATTCTTTGTCTAGATGGTACATTGTGACGAAGTTAGATTCTATTTTTCATATATGAAGTGAAGTTGAACTTCCAAAGTAAAAGTTTTAAATTTTTCGTGATTTTATTCTATGATACATGCTATGACGAACGCTAAGGGCTTGTATAAGACTTCTTTGAGGTCGAATGCGCCGGTAATGACTAGGGGGTGATCTCGGGTCGTTACAACTACAACCCAACTAATGAACTTAACCAGAGTAATACATATTCAAAGCTATGGAAGCTGGTTTAAATAACAATAAAAATGGAGTCCCCATAAACTCCAAAGGTTTTAACTAACAACTAACCAAACTGATGCGGAAATTTTACCCCTAGAACCTGAAAGTTAGTGTACCAAAACTCTAGCAAGATTTATAAGTCTAAAAAAGGAACTCATCTAAAGAACTAGTCTAAGTCCGAATAGGATGGACTAAAGAAAAAGAGAACTCAAGGCAGCCCGGAAGAACTAGCTCACCCTTGAATTCGAATCGGTGATCGCTGATCTTCTAAGCGAGGTCTGTCAATAGCCGCCGGAAGATGCCCTGTACTCAATAAAAATAAGAGCAAGTGCAGTATCAGTACACAACCACCGTGTACTGGTAGGATCACGCGGCTATCCCACTAAATGTAACATACATTAGTTAATACAACAAAATAATCACATGCACATATCGAACATATACAATATCATCAACCTATATGAACAATGAACAACTTCACGATTCTCACATATCATAGTTATTTCAATTTAGAGCAACATACCGTCTTCCAATATCAATCATCATTAGATATGAACGAACTCATCACAAGTAGATACACAACATAATTCAATGGTCCTCTCACGGAACCCAATTCAATGGTCCTCTCATGGAACCCACACCCAAACTATTAGCGTGCCGGAACATGGAAACCGATCCAATGATTATGCCAAAACGTGGCAACCGATCCCATATTTATGCCAGAACGTGGCAACCGATCCAAGTTAGTTATGCTGGAACGTGGCAACCAATCCATTCAACACACCACAATCACAATCACAATGTAAATTCTCACAATCGTACAACAAGAGGTGATTCATGGCATAAAATTATTCAATTATCCTCATTTACGATTAGGGTGATCAACAATGCAACATTCACATACATACATGTATCATGATAAAGCAAGAACAAACACACATCACACAATCATAGAATCACAACCATCACCTACCTTGCATCCAAGCTTAAATCCCCTAAGGCACTTGAATCTTCCCTTTCCGAATTCTTCCCGCTTGTTCGTGATCTAAAACATACAATTAATGCAAGGATCAACAATCAAAGGTCTAATTATCCGAATTATAACAAACCCAATAACCCTAGACCAAACCCAAGATCCTAATACCCAATTTAGGGCTTTTCCACCAGAAATTATAGATCAAACCCCCCCCCCCCATCAATAACCACTAGATTACGTTCTACGGATCGAAAAATGGATTTAGGGAGATAAAACCTTATCTTTAGCCTCAAGAATGGTGAAAAATGGTGAAGAAGTCACCTGGGGCCGTCTCCTTAGCTCTAAAAATCGAAAAGTGCCAAATAAGGTCGTTTAGCGATTTATTAACGACTTTAAGTCACCTCTGGCCCTCCACGACAGACCCATCCCAATACCAAGGCCACGCTCTGGCGGCTCCAATCCCGCTCTGGCGGCCTACACGGAGACTAGATGTTACCCATTCACACTAAGATCATTTTCGGGAGTTCTACTCGCCCAAATTCTATTCCGTAAAGTCATACGAGTTTCTTAACGTCTTAGCTATCTACTCATGTTGTCCAAATCATAATTAGATCTCTCATTAATTACCAGATTTCCCTACACCTTAATGACTCTAATTTCGTTCACATCTGGACTAGGTTGGGAAATTCCAAGTTACTACAAAAATGTTTTCTGGCCCCAATTCTTTCTTAATTGATTTTTCCTTAACAACGGAATCAGATTGTTACGATAGATACCAATTTACCCATCACTTGTCCTTGAGTGATCAACTAGGAAGACTGGCTAAAGTAAGGGTAGAGTAGTATCTGAATCGTCGAATTACTGGGGATACTTGTCTCGCATGCCCTTCTTATCGAATTTCCTTACCCCCTAAGGGTTTCACATCTCCAACCTCAAACCAACCTATTGAATACCTTTACATCCTCCTTACAATGCCTCAATGAAGTTAATTCAATACTCGAGTAATAAATATTGTTGTATGTAAACTTAACTAACAGCAAAAATGATTCCCAACAACCACTAATTTGATCATACATACGTCTACAACATGTTACCAAGGACCTTGACACAATCATCCGAACGAATCCTTTAGCACTTAAGCATGACAACATTCTAAATCAATACTCGCTACAATTAGAAATGAACCTTAACCAACGAACACACACTCATAAAATACCTTAACAATCATAGTTCTTAACAACTTAAGTTATAACAATTTTAATCTTTAGAAACTAGAGATTAATCGAGGGATATGTCCCAGCATACCACCCCTCCAACAACATTATCGAAATGCTAGATTAGTAATTGTTGATTACCTCTTAAGAATAGTAAAATTGGACCTAATGATCCCCACATTTCAAACAACATAAACGATACATGACCTTGACGACTTGAGGAAAATTAAGATTGCTGGATAACCACAAATACGCATGGTAGCTCGTCTATAAATCCTCATAAGCAAGGTGGTACATGTAGACCTACTAAAATACTTTAACAACTCCAAGACAACACCAATAATGTCATTCAAAATAACCAAATCTTCCCAATCTTCCCACTCAACCAAGAGAACATCGCATGATTTAGTACCCTTCATCCACCATTAGGGATCCACCCACAAAAGTGAAAACACACTAGAGTATAGCTAGTGAATCATATTCACAATACTAATAACCATCATAAACACTCGACCATTTACCTTATTATAAACCAACACTTTCAAAAATAAAACCTTTCTTAAGTACTATAACAATCAATAGTAGTAAACTTACGACTCAACCCAGCTGTAAGTCCTTTCAAATGCTCAATACTGGATACAATTTATGATTTCTCACCTTGCCAATTCATACCTTGACAAAATACATCACCACAAATGTAGACTCATAATGAAAAATCTGAATTGTAATTTCCACTATATAACACAATCTCCTTCTCTATTAACATTAGCTTGTACCTTGAAGATTTTTATGAATTCATGGATCTCCGTTTATCATTGGTCACATCTCCATCGATCTTACAACATATTTCGCTAAAATTTCAATCATACTCAGACTCAAAAACAAAACCAAGAACTTATCATCACACTCAAGTTAATGTCTACACAATCCTTTCTCAAATCTTTTTCAATAGTTTTTGACCAATCCGATGGACTCGTGACACTATTACCATAGCCACAACAAAATAAATGAAATCACGCATCTTTGAACCCAATTATGTACCCCTTCGAAGATACCTCTTTAGCCTTAAGAATCAAATAAAATATTCTTGCCCTTGCCTCTCTCTAAAGGTTGTACTACATCCCACTATTTTTCTTCATCATGACCCTAACTCTTTAAATTCTATTCGAGTGGTGTCCCACCATATCTTAATACTTTCCATACAACCACATTACTCACCAAATATTAGAAAATCACAACCTTAGACACTCGCCAGTCGTAACTACTATACAAAATTCACTTAATTACCAACAATCTTATTATATAGTTGCATCCCGTCACAATCCATCACGAACTCTTATTACCACTATGCTCAGTCAGCCTTGACTATCACTACGAAATCAACCTGTTCATTAACACGACGCCTCAACTCAGGTAAACTCATCAAATTCAAAGGACTAACCCAATTTATACACACTTTCTTACTAAAATACTTTAATTTCCTTCACCCTAGTATACTCATTGGGACCTTCCTTATCCATAAGCTTGTCATTCCAGTATCAATCCACTCTTTTATGGCTTAAGATAAAATCACCAGTCCTCATACTACCCTTCTTTTTCTTAACAACAACACAGGAGCACCCCACGGGGAAGCAATAGGATGGATGAAACATTTATCAAGAAGCTCTTCGATTTGAGCATTAAGCTCCCTCAACTATGAAAATCCATAAACACAACAGGACAACACGATATACATGGGTGACTATGATTGACTCGTCAACTGGGGTAGAAACATGGATGGAGGCATCAAGTATATTACAAACCACATCAAATCCAAAGGTAATTGAACCGACACATATGAATAAGTAGAACCCAGATTAAAAAAAACAATAGACATCCGGGAACAGACAAGAGTAACTCTTGTGACCACTGCATCACACCCTCAAACTCGGTCTTACTCGGAAAAACATAAAAATGAGCACTGTCCTCTTGACCGGCAACCTCCTTGCCTGGCTGCACTACTCCTCTACATGCATTACCATTTTCATGGCCTCCACGACCTCGCTGATTACCTCCTCATATGCCCAGGTCCTCCACAATTTTAACACACTTTATAACTTATATTCGATTACGAAACACTGAATTAGATTGCGGGGGTTAGTTCGGGTAAGATTCGGGGGTCCATAATTATAACTAGAAAAATAAGGGAGACACAACTGAGATTCTATCTCGTCCTATCCTGCTCTGGCGGGAAGAATCCCGTACTGCGGCCTCACCTTGGTGAGAAGAATTCCGCCCCAGCGGCCATAATGGAAACAGAACCCAGGCCAACTAGTTTTCTGGGGTTTTTCTCTTTTCTAATTTTCTCAAAAGTTCCCAATTTTGCCGAATGAATTTAGGATAATTCTCTAAGCTAAGAGAAATCATGTCTATCCCAAGTAAATCCTACGATACAAGAACCAATTCATTCTTGTTAATTCAACACCACAACCCACACATCCCCAGGATACACCCGAACACTCACACGATCCTTAGTCAATATCTTCCTTTACAACAAGTTTCACGATACTCAAGTATTTACAACCTGTATAACTTCAACCACCAGGCCAACATATTCTACATATCAAAGTTCAGGCACACATTTAGTGTGCACATAATCACCTCATCACATTCAAGCAATTACAACTTCACATTCGCAGTTAATTCATACAACCAGAACCACGCGTTCAAAGTTTCCAAGATACAATTCACATATAAGTCCAAATTCTTAATTAATTATTTTTCTCCACGGATGACCATTCCTGATCATCCATGCATTCACACCACCCCTAGGGCCAGATACCAATTGGAACCTTCTCAGTTTACAATTTGCTTTGCTTGGGGGCCCTCAGTCATGACCACGACATCTAGTTCACTTCGTTGAGATACCAATTAGAATTGGGAGATACCAATTGGCCTCAACTCCTACCACGGGCGACAATAGTAGCTAGCGATCCCCACAAAACTACTAATTTCAATCATAGAACTTGGTCGAACCCAATTCTTAACCGCCTTAATCTTTAACTGACGGTAACCAGACCTTAAGCCAATCTTAGAGAAAACTGATGCACCTTGCAAATGGTCAAAAAGGTCATCTATCCGAGGCAATGGATACTTGTTCTGAATGGCGAACCTATTCAGCTATCAATAGTCTATACACATCCTCTCTTGCTAGTGATGGTGTTACCACTTTTGTTGCTCTATTCAGACCAAAGAGTGAAGGAGGAAAGATACCAGTTTGTATCACCCATATACCAATTGGATTCAAGTCATAACCTCTCAAAGAAAAGTACGGACGTCATCGTACTACTCCACAAGACTTTACTAGACTCTTTTTGGTACAATGAGATCAACGAACCTAGGAATCTGATACCAACTTTGTCTTGACCCAAACCATTGTGAGTGGCACCCACAATAACCCTCCGGTGGGAAAACCAAAACTATTGTCCAACTAATCAACTTAACCAAAGTAATACACATTAGTTGTTTGTTAAAACCTCTGGAGTTTATAGGGACTCCATTTTTATTGTTATTTAAACCTGCTTTCGTTATTGGGTTAATCTTTCCATTTGAGGTTCATATTTAATTTGAGTTAGTCTTCTGCTAAGCATTCAACCAGGCCAAGGGTTCACTTCGGGACCAGCGATGGTTCTCGAGTGCTAGCCACATCCATAGTGTAGGCTCGGGGTATGACATATTCTTTGAATTTGTTCCCCTATTTGTCAATCATCAAAATCTTTCTTGATTTAATATAAATATATTTGGAAACTCCATAAAAAATACTATAAGTCAAAATCGCTAACAATTCCAAATATTTAGAAAGTATTTTGAAATATCGTAAAAAAATATTCTTGGAATGTCCAAATAGAAACAAAGAAAAATAAAGTATACATTTATATCTTCACTATTTATGGATGAGGATGATTTGATAATATTTTTACTTTTGTTAAGAGAAAAAAGGTATAACATTAGAAAGTTTAATATAGGGGGGAAAACTACCCGAGTTGCATTGCCTATTTGTCTAGATAACAATTTGTGGTGTTGTCAAAAGTAATGTTGTAGAGAAAAGATGGAAAAAAGTAATTTAGCTTTTAATTTTCATTCTTCATCAAATAATAAATCATTTTCCTTGGGAAACACTAATATTCATTGATATTCCTCTTGGAAAGAGTATATTATTTCAAGGAAACATACTAAATTGCTTCTTCTTATAATCCTATATTAAAATAAAATGTTACACATCTACCTTATCTTGAAGTCGCCATGCCGCCGCAACAACAAAAAATAGAAATATCATTTCCTGAAGTACCATCAATCGTGTCATAGATGGAAATTTTTAGAGTTATTATATGATTTATTGAAGATTGGATTTGAAGATTTTAAAGGTTTTCTATATCATGAGATTTCAGTGAACCAAGAGTTGCAAAATCAAAATCTAGATTCTAGAAACAATAACAACTGTGATTAAATTTGAGGATAAAATAATGCAAGAAAATGATAATCTATGACACATGAAAAGAGAGGAGCATTACTAAATTCTTCAACATGATGGATAAAATGCCATAAGTCCAGAACACCACTCGTACTCCACCAGTAAGCTCAACCTAAAACATGAAGGTTTGGTGCAAGCAGCACATTCTAGGCATTCCATCTTGTGACTAAGAAACATTAATATCATGAGGTTTGTTCAAAATGAAAAAAGATATATCAGTTGTTGTGGAAAAAAAGAACCAAAATATGATAATACATTTGTGCCATGAGATATCCCAAAACCACTCCCATCATAGTGATGTTTTCCTAGCTTATGTTATCGACCAATGAAGAGTATGAGGTTTCAACCCATTTAGGGATTTGTATAGTTTTATTGTCCTCAATGACTAATTTATGCTCTAAACTGATGTTTAAGTTTTTATTTGCAGCATTGAAGGAGAAAAAGCAAGGCAAGGACATTATCGGGCATAAAAGAGCGAAAAAAGTTGAAGACAGGCATTCCATGTGGTCGCCAAGACCACTCGGCAGATAGCCGAGTTGCTCTTCAGCTCATTAAAAGTTCCAGTGTGTCAACCCTGTGGAAAAACCAACTTGGCGATCGACATGGACAATTAGCGGACCATCGAGTTGATCGGTGACCTCGATCCTGATCGCCTAAAGTCACAGACCACTAAGGTTAAAGAGCCAAGGAAAACCGGCGAAGGAATGGAGTCATTGGTACATCACCCACTTGGTTGGCAGTATTCGAATAACCTTGCCTAGTTGTCCTGAAGGCAAAAATTTGAGAACGTGTAAATTGAATTTTAAAAAGTAGAAAAAGTATCCAGTCATTTTTTTAAGTATTTTCTCCATTGTAGAACTTTGAACTTTCGTTTGAGACTTTGTTTTACTTAGTTTAAGGATTTTTCAAGTAGATTTTGAGTTGGGTTTTCGATATTAAGAATTTTGGATCATTGTAAAGACATGGATTGCAATACCCAGATTATGGAGAACGTAATTGGTATTTATTTCTTACTTTTTATGATGTGTGGCTAAAACCTCCATTCTTAGGGGTGTGATCATGTGGTTATTTGCTCTAATTAGCTTATGAGTATTGTTGTTTACTAATTTAAATATTGATTTGAAGTGGGTTTAATTGATAGTTGTGTATTAAAACATGAGTTATAGTTTCAAAAGAAATTCTAACTTAGTGTTTTAGGCTTGCTTGAGAAAGAGGTTTTAGAACTAAGGTTATCGATTGATGATTCTAGTGATTGAGTTGTTGAGGGTTCAGCTCGAGAGACTTAATCTTAACTTGATCCTACCTATCTAGCTCGAGAGAGTAGGTAAATTGAGGTATTGGGCTGCATAGAGTGTTTTGCTTGTCGAGGTTTGAGAGAATCATAATAGTTGTTCGAGAGAAAGCTATTGTATCTATAGCCTAGCCTAAGCACTATGATTCAGCAATTGTTAGTAAATTACAATTACCCATATAGCGAAATTAGCCTTTAATCGATCACATCGCCAAGTATCTCTTATCTACTTGATTATTCCCCTTTTTTTATTGTTAAAGTTGTTAATTGACAAACCTTATCCCCCATCTGACATTCGTTGTCAACCCATTTGATTTATCTAAATGAATTCGATAATTTCTATTCCTACAATTGATTAAACCACGTTTATAACTTCGTAACTGAAGTCTAACTTGTATCACTTCCAATTGGAATTGACCCCAACTCTTTGTTTGGTTTATACTAGATTGCCACTGCCTACACCTAGTATTGGACGAGGTGTAGTTGAGTGTTTATAAAAAATGGTGCCGCTACTGGGGAGTGGTGTTTAAAATTCTAAATGTTGTTGGTGTTAATGGGCTAAACCCTGAGGATGCATACTTTGAGGCTATATATAATGAGGAATTGAATATTCTTTCAAATCAAGGAGGAGGTTTCTGTCCGAACTATCCAAGGCCCCGTGAGGGTCAAGGTTGGAATAGAGAGCCTTTAATGAATAGTGGAAATAAAAAAAAACAAGGACTAGTCCCCTACTAAGAAGTATCATTATAATGGCCTAAAGTGGTACTTAGTATGGGTGAGATTATGGGGTCTTATCCATGCATTGCACAAGTATGACTTGATGCTCCTTATGAAATGTTTCTCTTATATGTTGTATTCTTAGCTTGTATTGTTGCTATAGTTGTCTTCCTTGATATGTTTGACTAAAGGTGAATGTCCCCTTGTCTATAAGAAATAAGCTAAGGATGAGATCAAAGGATGATAACTATGTATGATGGCCAAAAGGTAGTACTTAGCATGGGTGGGAATATGGGGTCATATTCATGCATTGAACAAGTATACTTCGAGGTTACTTATGAAGTGGTTCTTTTATGATATGACAGTCTAAGTATTGACTATGTATATGGATTATGCTTTATGATGACTAATGCTTATATTATGTCCATGATGGACATTATGCTTATGATTATGTTGTTATCTTTTATGTTTATAGTTTATGTCTTATGATGTAGCTCCTATGGTTATGATATATGTCTCTTGTTGACTACCCATATGTTTTGCTCTTACGATGTTATGTTAGCTATCATATTTAGTACATCTTGTACTAATGCATACTCTTACCTACATTCTTATCAAATGTAGGGTCCAACGATATTAAGTTCCATTCTCCTGGCTAGGTTTCTAGTCGAAGAAGGAGTTGAAAATCTAGTGAGTCCTCATAACATCGAGGATGTGATCACCTTTCTTTTTTGTGTTTCTTTTATGTTTTAAACTTTTGTATGGGATGCGTCCCAAAGGTTTATTCAACTTGTTTTAGATGGTTTGAGACAAAATATTATAGACTTCCGCTTGCTTTTATAAAAGACTTTGATTGTATGGAAAAAAATTTAAAATTTCCGCATCATTTCTATTTCTTTATGTTATGATATGCTATGGGGCTTGTATGAGCCCTCTTGAGGTCTTGTACGCCTTGTTACATCTAGGGTGTACCCCTGGGTCATAACAAACTTGGTAATAAGAGCACAAGATTTAGAATGATTGTAGGATGTCTCAAAACCATGTTCAGTAGTGTCTTGTTCATAAGTGTAAAGTGTGCCATATTTATGAATACGAAGCTATTAATGATTAGGAAATCTCACTTCTTCATTCTCTAAGTCGTGCCATAGAGTTTAACTCCATTAGGTCTTTCTCCTAATTCGAGCTGGTTTTCAGGATATGATTACCACAATGGCTAATGCTAGAAGGAATGAGGAAGACAATGTGGATCAAGAGGTTCCTCCCCAAGCTCTGATTAACCCTTTGGAAGAAAATATAACAAATACGGAGATTAGGTTGGCTTTTAGACTGTTGGACCAATCCATGACGGCATAAGCCAATAGAGAGGTGGTAGCCCCCATGAAACCAAATGTGGGTACGGCTACTTCAAGAGTGAGGAATTTAGGAAGATGAACCCTTCGGAGTTTTATTGTTCCAAAGTTGAGGAAGACCCTCAAGAGTTTATAGACGAGGTCTATAAGGTACTTCCTATTACGGGAGTGACTCCAGTAGAGAAAGCGGAATTAGTCGCTTACCAATTGAAATATGTTGCTCAAAGTGTAGTACAATCAATAGACAGAGACTAGGTCGGTAGGAGCGGGTCCTGTAGAGTGGGAAGTGTTTAAATCGGCGTTCCTAGATAGATTCATCCCCCTTCAGATGAGGGAATCCAAGGTGCATGAGTTCCTTAACCTTCGTCAATGAAGTATGAGTATAAAAGAGTATGCCCTTAAGTTCACCCAATTGTCTAAGTATGCTCCATCCCTAGTGTCCAACCCTAGGACATGAATGAACAAGTTTATGTCATGTGTATCCAATTTAGTGGTGAAAGAATGTTGTACGACTATGCTTATTGATGACATGGATATTGCTCGCCTTATGACTTATTGTCATTACATTGAAGAGGAGAAACAAAAAGGGAGATATATGGAGAAGTAAAGGTCTAGAATGGAGGATGATAACTCCTCCCATGTACGGTCTGATGGACATGGTCATCCTAGGAAACGAAAAAGGTTTTTCGGGCAAGGTTCCCCCCAAGGATCCTAAGTATAATTAAGGTAGGGTGTCTAACCCTAAACTGAAAGGAATTAGTAGTGAATCCCTATGGCCTACTTGTGCTAGGTGTGAAAAAAGACATGAGGGTAGATGCTTAGCCAGCAAAGAAGGTTGCTTTAGTTGTGGTGAAAGTGGTCACAAAATGAGGGATTGTCCAAAGGCAAAGGCTATGAGAATAGAGGGTAAGCAAGTTCCTCCTAATGGTTCTGGTACGTGTTTTCTGCTTTATTAGATTCTTGTATTTCTTGTCTTTTGTGACTTGATATGCTAGACTTTGTTGTCTTTAGTATGAATGGGCTACATTATTGTTATGTGCAATTGATAGTAGAACCCTACTTTGCCATTTTTAGTATGTTGGTAAAACTTGATAGGGTGTTTAGGTAATACCTAGATATGGCAATAAAGTAAACTCATATGAAGGTTAGTGGTATAGTTCACCAATGATTTAGAGTCATCTTGTGCGATGAATGTAAAAGCTTAGTGATAACTTAATCCGACCATAGTTTAATTGAAATAAATGGTGCTTAGAAAGTCCATTTAGGATTGCTCCCAAGGGGGAGATGATGCACTTGGTTAGCAAGGTTGTTCAGTGTTCCTAATGTTTAGGAGTTTGGTTTACTTAAATTTCTAACCTTAGAAAGGTGAAATGAGTTAGGAAGTTTAGTACCCACTTTGTAGGCCCTTATGAACTCTTGAGATGATAAGTTCCTCTTGGCTTGTATTATGTTAGAAGTCATGTATGTTTATGTGTTTCCATAATTTCCTTATGTTATTCATGTTCATTAAAGCTTGTGTTTTAAAGGAAGATAAGTGTATACGATAAGATATTCCTCATATTGTAATGCATAAGTATGAGTTGCATATAGACTTCATGAGACGAATTGATGAACATGTTTTAGCTAGGAATTGAGAGTTCCTTCTTGAATGTATGTTATGAGTATAGATTGCATATAGGCTCTATGATATTGAGTTGAGCATATGTATAGCTTAGAGATGTTAGTTCCTCCTTGGATATGATTAGATATAAAATATCTTGCACTTTTGGGTTGTTAGATATAGTTCTGACTTCCTTGTGGTGCATTGAGTATGTTTAAGATGGAGTTAATGTTATCTCCTTTGAATTATGAATTATGTTGATGTTGCATGAATGATGGGATGCTAGTCTTGAGTCTTTACTTCAGTAAGGTGTCTAGATCATCATTCGAGGATCAATGTTCCCAAGGGGAAAATATTGTAACACCCCGAAAACTAGTAGGCTAAACTAGAGCTTGATGTGAGGGTTAGAGTCATGAATATAACTCCCCATACTTAAAATAAAGGGTCTCGGATAAGAATGCCAAGGTATAACCCCTCAAGGACCAATCAAGGGCCCGTGAGGAGGACCCTAGAATCTACCCCCAAAATAGTAGGCCTACGAAGGGACCCACTCCCCATAGGGGTTCCACGCCCCGTGGGTGAGGGGTCGTGGGTCAAGGGTCTCAAAAACAGGCCCTAGCCAATCAACCCGCGATTGAACAACACGCCCCGTGGGTCCACCCACGGCTCATGGGCGTGGTCTCGTGGGTAAGGCAGTGTGTATGTTTTAGGCGGTTAAGTGATGACTGAAGGAACCTTTCTGAAATTAGTTAAAGGTTAAGTGGTGTCATTTTAACCTCATTTAGACTACCTATATAATGACTTTAGACCCCTAAATTCATTGATCCTAGTCATTATTTCAACTCACCAAAAAGAAACCCAATTCTCTCTCAAATATTCTCTCTCTAGAAAGTGAAGAAGAAGAAGAAGAAGAAGAGAATCAAGCTAGGTCAAGCCAAGTCTCCATTGTATCAAGCTTTGTTGGCATTGTAATAAAGTTATGTTAGCTTATTCATCCATGGAGTCCCTTAGAATTTCCCCAATTGTGAAGATGAAATTTCCAATTCAAGTTAGGATTCCTTCCAATATTGTGGGTTACGTTGATTATGAATCCAATTGAGTGGATAGTGATTGTTTATGATTAAATTAGTAGTGAATCATGTTATTATTATTAAATTACATGTTCTCTATGCCTAACCATAGTCCAATTGATGAAACTGAAGTAATGTGGGTTTATGCCTTAAGAGGGGAGATTGAGGATTTAGAGATAATCTTCTAAGGTTGATGATAGTTGTAGTAATTACTTGAGAATAAAAGTATATAGACATGAATTGATTATATTAAAGCTTATATGATGAATAATGATTAGTAATGCTTGAGTTTATGCTCATATGAAGATATATGACAAGAATTACTAAAGAATGAAGCATGTGAGTAGAAAGCCTTGAGACTTAGGCCTATGAGATGCTTATGACAGGTATTTCCTTGAGAGTAAAGACTTGTAGTTATGAAGGTTGACTTCTAGGGCTTTGAGAGTAAAAGTTAATATGATGAACTAGGAATGCTAAGACTTTGAGAGTGCAGCTAATATGTATGTTGAATTGAATATGGCATTATTATGGAAGGACTTAACCCACATGACCTATATTAGGATTATATGAGATTATGCATGTTCTTATAGAATCAATGTAAATACTTTATGAAAAATTTAAGATTAGAGTGTAAATGATTATGATATTGATGTTGTGTTGCTTGAAAGGCTATTCTCATGAACACATAATGAAAATGATGTGGAGGCTTCCTCACATAATGAAGATTCTAGGTTGAAAAATTTGATCACCTAAAATGAATCTAATAGTAAAAATAATCATGGATGGTGACGCATGCTCACGCATAATCTAATAAGCCTTCATGATGAACTAAGGCACACTTGAAGAAGTAACCTATTAGAGTTCAAAGGCTTCATGTATGAACTATATTAGCTTTAAGTAGTGACAAGATTCCCCTTCATGAATAGATTGACTTGGTATGACAAGATCATGCTTGGTAGCTTCAGTTAGCAGTTCTCATGATAGCCTTGGATTGAGAAATAGTACACTTCCAATGGTTAGTTTGAACTAAGCACAATAGAGTTCTTTGCATGGTACCATGACTTGGTGAGGCCACACCATATCATTGGTAGCTTGGATTGAGAAATTGTGCCCTTCCTTGTGTAGCTTGGACTGTTAGTATGCTCTCCATTATAGCTTGGTATAGCATGATGTAATGATTTACCTTGGTTGCTTTGAATTAATAAATTGTAATAATTCATGTATGATGAATTGCCTTGTACTAAGTAGAGAAATACTTTAGTAAAGAGGGACTAGTCCCCAACCAACAAGTATGATTATGATGGCCTAAAGTGGTACTTAGTGTAGGTGAGATTATGGGGTCTTATCCATGCATTGCACAAGTCTGACTTGGAGCTACTTATGAAGTGCTTCTCCTATATGTTGTATGCTTAGCTTGGATTGTTGCTATAGTTTCATTCCTTGATATGTTTGTGTCACTCCCCGAGTCTATCCCCCGGATGCGACACGGCGTACAAGACTTTGAAAAGCCTTATACATGCCTCATAGCATGTCATTACATAAGATTGATACTTAGAAATTGTGCGAAATTTAAAACTTTTCTTTAAATCCATACAATCAAAAACATTTTATAACAGCGAAAGTCTATTGTCTCACATAGCCGTCTAAACAAAATCATGAAACGAAAGTAAGGTCACGGCCCTTTACAATAGAAATCTAACATATGTCTATTGCATGAAAGAAAAAGAACATCTAAAGTACTTGTCCTCGATCTATGATGACATACCACTTGGTCTTGGAAGAATCTCAATCCAAGCCCTTGAACTATAGAGAAAGCAACTCACTTGCCGGAACCTACACTTGTAGTAAAATAAGAGAAATATGGGTTAGCACAATTAAGTACTAAGCATGATAGCCATGCAAAAACCATGCTTAAAAGGACATTTTATTTGAAAGTCATGTTATATGCCAATTTGAGAAAACTTCATGAGCATAAGCATAAGAGGCATAAGATAAGACATAATAAACCATATAAGACATTTCAAAACATTAAGCTTTCACCTCAAGTTACCATCAAGTTATGCTTTGTGCAATGTATGGATAGCGTCCCATACCACCATACACACTAAGTACCACCTCAAGGCCACCAAAAGTGAACTTACCATTCATCCTTTCCATATTTACAGAATCCTCACTCATAAGTCATAACATCACATTAGGACAATCATATAAGGCAACCTAAGTCATACTTGTGCAATGTATGAGTAGCATCCCATACTACTACTCACACTAGGTACTCATTTCAAGTCACCATAGACAAGACACATTCATATTCAATAAGCAATGACAAGGAAGTAACTCATAATACAATCCAAGTAAAGCATGCATCATCTCTTTTAAGCATTAAAGTCAAAACCTCTTCATTAGCTTCATTTAGAGTACCTTCATTCAATAGATATTAAATCAACATTCTCATTAGCATCATCATAAGAGCATATTCATCTCACTTAACATTATAAAGGATCACACCAAGACTACACTCAAAGCCTACTTGTGCAATGCATGGATGAAGTCCCATACCCTCACCCACACTAAGTAGTGCATTCTTGAGAAGCCATAGTTCATTAACATTTTTTGGGGGGGTAAGCCTTAACCGACATTGACCAAGTGAGCAATTCATGGAATCCCGGTATCACCCTCACTGGATAAGGGATTCCTACTTGCCTAAAGTAGGGCCATTACTTTTTAGATTAGATGGATCCACTAGCTAATATCCTATGTGGGTACATAGTTATGGGATAGGGAGATTGCAACTAGATACCCCACATCAACTTACGTGAAGGCATCCATCTCAAGAGATGGCTACTAGAAACCCCGCCATAACACACGTGATAGCTTCCATCTCATATCACTATCCACTCGGTGCTTAGCATTATTCCCCATGGAGTACTTGACATTCATTACATTAGTTCATTATTATGGGATAAGAGATTGTTACTAGATAACCCCTTCAACTCACGTGAGGGCATCCATCCCAAACCCGACATTCATTCATTAAGATGGCTCATAGATTCAAAGATAAGAATAGCCTTTCAACTAAGAATCCCCATATTGTGAGAAAGTCCTTTTACAACATGTCATTATCATTCCTTAATGTACAATTGAGAATAGCCTTTCAATCAATACTTCATAATTAATATAATCATAGAAAACTCCATTCATTATTCATTCATGAGTGTGTGTGAGTATGTGAGATTAACCTTTCACATATATTATCATCATTCATAAGGGTTAATTGAGAATTTTCTTTCAATCACCACACAATTACATTCTAAACATGATCATAACACTTTCATTCAGATCACACACACATACTTCACATCATAATCATACATAGATCCTTCATGAACTTGCCTTCCAAGGCTATGATTCAACATCAATCCATAAATATAATATACTACAATATACAAGGGAATTAAGATGATTCAACAACTAATTGAATAAAAACACAAGCAATTCAGCCTACTTTCATGATCAATCAATTCCCAATCACAAATCACAACTTAAGAATTTGGGGGAAAACATGGGTTCAAGGGATAAATCATCTTAATTAACCATTAAATCATCAATTAATCCATGATTCATAACATAAAAGCCTTTTGAAAACGTTTGGAATCGAACCAATGCATAGATTGAAAACCTTAAGTTTTTGGGGAAACTTGGAGACTTGAAATCATCTTTGTAATTGGCTCTTTGAAAGAAAATAAGTAAAGGATGAAGAATAACATACCTTTTATGGAAGAACTCCAAGAAATTTTCTTTGAAAATTTGAAAAGTTGAGCTTGAGAGCTTGAATCCTTCACCTCCAATGGAGGTTTCTAGAGAGAGAACTATTGGAGGGGAGGTTTCTAACTTTGAAGTGATTTGAAATAATGACTTCTAAAAGAGAGTTTAATACTTTAAAAACCCTTAAAATACCTTAATTAATCAATAATAACCGTCCATTAACTAAACTAACTCGAAAAGGAATTTACCAAACCAACTCCCACTTGGCCGAGCCTAAGGCAGTCTATAGGTACCTTCCACAAAATACCCACCCACAGACCGTGGGTAGGGTCAGGGCCCATACTGTTGAGTCATGGTCCATGACTGCAACATGGATTTAGGGGCCTTGACCTATGGAAGCCATCCACTGGGCGTGGATGGACCTACAGGGCGTAGGTCCCTATCCATAGGTCATCCCAAAATTACAGCTTTTTGGTTTCTTAGGGTCTTGGGGGTTAGGCCTTAGGGTCCTCCTCAAGGACCCCTTGGGTGGTCCTTGGGGAGTCGTACCTTGACATTTAACCCCTAAACCCCTCAACCCAAGCTCAGGACAACATTCTACCACATGAAACCCCATAACAACCTCAAAACGAACTCATTAGGCACTGGTTTAACCTATTCCATTTTCGGGTAGTTACATTATTCCCCACTTGGGAACATTCGTCCTCGAATGATACTTTAAACACATTGAGGGGTTAACGACTCAAGACTAGCAGCCCATCATGCATGCAACATTATAAACAATGCACAAAACTAAGAGGAAACATCAACTCCATCTCAAACATACTCCACGCAACTCAAGAAAGTAGGAACTACATCTACAAACTCATTATGCATGAAAACTTCAACATTTCTCATTTCATTGGAGGAATTACCTTCTCCAACTCAAATCATGTTCATCATAACATCATTAGGCACATTATGCAATTACTCTCAAAAGCACAATTAGGCATGCTCAACCATTCACCTCACGAAGCATATAGGCAACTCATACTAAATGTAATTCAACATGAGGACCATAAATCATAAAAACTCATTTGCTCATATAAACATGAATTCATAAAGAACATGCATAACATAAGGAAACCATGGAACCACATAATCACACATGACTCCAAAACATGAAACAAGCTACAAGGAACTCTTGGTCTCAAGCTTTAATAGAAATAGAAGGAAAGAGATAAGGATATTAGAATTCTCAACAAGCTTACTATTCACCATCTCCCCCTTGGGAGTAAACCCATACTAAGGCTAACATGAAAAAAAATCATAGGAACCTCAATATAACATTCACCACTATAAGGAACTATGACATACTGGTGCCTTTATTTGAAAGGGCTCCTTTGTCTTCTTTAGACTGAAGTGCATAGAAACGACCATAATTTGAAGGAAGAGGAACCGTACCATCATTAGAAGCCTGCTTAGCATCCCTTTCTTTTTCCATGAGTGTTTGACAATCTCTCATTCTATGACCTTTCTTTCCACACCCAAAACAACCATCCGTGCCGGCAAGGCACTTACCCAAATGTTGCTTCCCACACTTGGCATATATAGATCTTTCAAAAGAACAACCACTCACATTTCCTCCTTTGGAATTAGGGTTAGACACCCTATCATTGTTGACCATTAGGGAATCTTGGTTGGAGGACCTATTTCTGAACCTTGGTTGACTTTTCTCATCGAACCTAGACCTCTTCATCTCCCTATTCTTTCTCTTAGGTTTTGTCTCCTCAATTTGTTGAGCAAATACCATGAGCCTAGAAATGCTCATACCATTATGGAGCATTGCCGTACGACATTCTTCCTTAACTAGGTTGGATACACCGGTCATAAATCTACTCATCTTATCCCTAGGGTTAGACACCAAAGATGGAGCATACTTAGACAATAGAATATGGTAAATTTCAAGGAATACTCCTCCACACTCATGCTACCTTACTTAAGGTTGATAAACTCCTCCACCTTAACCTCCCTCTTCTCATGGGGAAATAACCTACCAAGGAATTCTTTCTGAAACTCCTCCCATTCTATAGGACCTGCTCCTAACTACCTATTGCTTTTCCATTGTGTAAACCAATCTTACGCAACATCCTTCAATTGGTAAGTGGCTAGTTCCACTTTTTCCCTAGAAGTCACCCCCATAGCATTGGCTATCTTATACACCTCATCCAAAAACTCTTGGGGATCCTCTCCCACCTTGGAACCAAGAAAAACCGGAGGGTTCATTCTCACAAAGTCCCTCAACCTAGAAGCCATATTACTCTCATTAGAATTCACTCGAGGCCCCACATCTCTATTAACTTGGGTCGTCATGGCATGGGCTAAGGTTAGAAAATCTGACCTAATCTCTTCATTGGTCATGGCCGGAGCATCAGCCGAAACTTGGTTGCCTTGAGCAACTTGATCACCTTGAGGACCTTTAGGACCTTGGGGAGGAACTCCCTCATTCACAATCTCCTCCTCCACTCTTCTTGTGGTTGCCTTTCTTGTATTCATATCCTATAAACATAAGAGAAAGGTTAGGAAAAGGATATTTATAAAGCTAAACTCTATGGCACGACCACAAGAATAATGAAAGAAGTGTAGCTTCCTAACGTCCTATAGCCTCTCGCTCATAAATGTATCACGACTCACACCCATGAACAAGACTCTACTATATGTGGCTTGTGAGACATCAATCCTAAAAACCACTCCCAAAACCTTGTGCTCTGATACCATGTTTGTCACGCCTCGAGTCTATACCTCAGACGCGACACGGCGTACAAGACTCCGAAAAGCCTTATACATGCCTCATAGCATGTCATTGCATAGGATACTTAGAAATAGTATGGAATTTAAAACTTTTCTTTAAATCCATAAAATCGAAAACATTTTGTAATAGTGGAAGTCTATTGTCTCACATGGCCATCTAAACAAAATCTTGAAACAAAAGTATGGTCACGACCCTTTACAATAGAAGTCTAACATATGTCTATTACATGAAAGAAAAGGAACATCAAAAGTACTTGTCCTCGATCTATGAGGACATACCACTTGGTCTTGGAAGAATCTCAATCCAAGCCCTTGATCTAGAGAGAAAGCAACTCACTTTTCGGAACCATAACTTGTAGTAAAATAAGAGAAATATGGGTTAGCACAATTAAGTACTAAGTATGATAGCCATACAAAAACCATGCTTAAAAAGGACATTTTATTTGAAAGTCATGCTATATGCCAATTTGAGAAAAGTTCACGAACATAAGCATAAGAGGCATAAGATAAGACATAACCAACATACAAGTCATTTCATCACATTAGAACATAATAAACCATATAAGACATTTTATCACATTAAGCTTTCACCTCAAGTAACCCTCAAGCTATACTTTGTGCAATGTATGAATAGTGTCCCATACAACCATCCACACTAAGTACCACCTCAAGGCCACCAAAACTAAACTTACCATTCATCCTTTCCATTTTACATAAGAGACATAAACATTTCATAAGTCATAACATCAAATTAGGACCATCATCTAAGGCAACCCTAAGACACTCTTGTGCAATGTATGAGTAGCATCCCATACTACTACTGACACTAAGTACTCCTTTGAAGTCACCATAGACAAGGCACATTCATATTCAATAAGTCATGACAAGGAAGAAACTCATATTACAATTCAAGTAAAGCATGCATCATCTCATTTAAGCATTTAAGTCAAACATTTTTCATTAGCTTCATTTAGAGTACCTTGATTCAATAGATATTAAATCAACACTCTCATTAGCATCATCATAAGAGCATATTCATCTCACTTAACATTATAAAGGAACACACTATGACTACTCTCAAAGACTACTTGTACAATGCATGGATGAAGTCACATACCCTCACCCACACTAAGTAGTGCATTCTTGAGAAGCCATAGTTCATTAACATTCTTTGGGGGGGGGGGGGGGTAAGCCTTAACCGACAAAGACCATGTGAGCAATTCATGGAATCTCGGTGTCACCCTCACCGGATAAGGGATTCCTACTTGCCTAAGGTAGGACCACTACTTTTTAGCTTAGGTGGATCCACTAGGTAATACCCTATATGGGCACATAGTTATGGTATAAGGAGATTGCTACTAGATACCCCACCTCAACTTACATGAGAGAGTCCAACTCAAGAGATTGCTACTAGAAACCCCGCCTCAACCCATGTGATAGCTTCCATCTCATATCACTATCCACTCGTGCTTAGCATTATTCCCCACGGAGTACTTGACATTCATTACATTAGTTCTTTATTATGGGATAAGAGATTGTTACTAGATACCCCCCTCAACTAACGTGAGGGCATCCATCCCAAACCCGACATTCATTCATTAAGATGGCTCACAGATTCAAAGATAAGAATAGCCTTTCAACTAAGAATCCCCATATTGTGAGAAAGTCTTTTCACAACATGTCATTATCATTCCTTAATGTACAATTGAGAATAGCCTTTCAATCAATACTTCATAATTAATATAATCATAGAAAACTCCATTCATTATTCATTCATGAGTGTGTGTGAGTATGTGAGATTAACCTTTCACATATATTATCATCATTCATAAAGGTTAATTGAGAATATGCTTTCAATCACCACACAATTACATTCTAAACATGATCATAACACTTTCATTCAGATCACACACACATACTTCACATCATAATCATACATAGGTCCTTCATGAACTTGCCTTCCAATGCTATGAATCAACATCAATCCATAAATATAATATACTACAATAAAAAAGAGAATTAACATGATTCAACAACTAATTGAATATAAACACAAGCAATTCAACATACTTTCATGATCAACTAATTCCCAATCACAAATCACAACTTAAGAATTTGGGGGAAAACATGGGTTCAAGGGATAAATAATCTTAGTTAACCATTAAATCATCAATTAATCCATAATTAATAACATAAAAGCCTTTTGAAAAAGTGTGGAATCGAACCCATTCATAGATTAAAAAGTTTTGGGGGAAACTTGGAGACTTGAAATCTTCTTTGAAATTGGCTCCTTGAAAGAAACTAAGTCAAGGATGATGACTACCATACCTTTTACGGAAGATCTCCACAAAATTTTCTTTGAAAAGTATAAAACTTGAGCTTGAGAGCTTGAATCATTCACCTCCAATGGAGGTTTCTAGACAGACAACTTTTGGAGGGGAGGTTTCTAACTTTAGAGTGATTTGAAATAATGAATTCTAAAAGAGAGTTAATACTTTAAAAACCCTTAAAATACCTTAATTAATCAATAAGAAAAATCCATTAACTAAACTAACTCGGAAAGGAATTTACCAAACTAACCCTCACTTGGCCGAGCCTAAGGCAGTCTACAGGTGCCGTCTACAAAACACCCACCCACGGACCGTGGGTGGGGTCACGCACCATACTATTGAGTTTTTGTTCATGATTTCAACATGGATTTAGGGGCCTTGACCTACGGAGGCCATCCACGGGGCGTGGATGGACCTACGGGGTGTAGGTCCCCAATCGTAGGTCATCACAAATTACAGCATTTTGGTTTCTTGGGATCTTGGGGGTTAGGCCTTAGGGTCCTCCTCAAGGACCCCTTGTGTGGGCCTTGGGTAGTCGTAACTTGACGTTTAACCCCTAAACCCCTCAACCTAAGCTTGGGACAACATTCTGCCACATGAAACCCCATAACAACCTCAAAATTAGGCTCTAGTTTCTCCTATTCAGTTTCCGGGTTGTTACAGTTTGACTAAAGGTGAATGTTCACTTGTATATGATAAAGAAGATAAGCATGAGATCAAATGATGATAACTATGTATGAGTGCCAAAAGGTGGGATTAAGTATGGGTGGGATTATGGGATCTTATCCATGCATTGCACAAGTATACTTGGAGGTTACTTATGAAGTGGTTCTCTTATAATATGAAGGTTGAAGTATTGACTATGTATATGGATTATTCTTTATGATGACTAATGCTTGTATTATGGCCATGTTGGAGATTATGCTTATGATTATGTTGTTATCTCTTATGTCTATAGTTGATGTCATACTATGTAGATCTTATGGTTATGGTTTATGTCTCTTATTGACTAACCCTTATGTTATGCCCTTATGATGTTATGTTAGCTATCATATTTAGTACATTTTGTACTAACACATACTCTTTCCTACATTGTTATCAAATGTATTGTCTAGCGATATTGAGTTCCATTCTCGTGGCTAGGTTTCTAGTAGAGAAAGGAATTGAAAACTTGGTGAGTCCTCATAGCACCGAGAATGTGATCACATTTCTTTTATATTTTACACTTTTGTATGGGTTGTGTCCCAAAGGTTTATTCAAGTTGTTTTAGATGGTTTGAGACAAAGTGCTATAGACTTCCACTTGTTTTATAAAAGACTTCGATTGTATGGAAAAAAGTTTTAAAATTTCCGCATCATTTCTATTTCTTTATGTTATGATATTCTAAGAGGCTTGTATGAGGCCTCTCGGGGTCTTGGACGCCTTGTTACATCTAGGGTGTACCCCTTGGTCGTGACAGATTCTAAACCCCCAAATCACCCAAACTAAATTTATTCTCTTAAATTTCCAAAAGAAGATCAAGCTCTTCCTCTCAAATATTTCTCTCTCTAGAACTTGAAGAAGAAGAAAGAGTTCAATCTAGGATAAAGGTCAAGTCTCCATTCCTCAAGCATTTGTGGGCTTTGTAATTAAGGTAAGATGTATTTTCATCCATGGAATCCTTTCATCCATGGAATCTCCAAGATTCCCCAATTGAAAAGATGAAATTCCCCAACTTGAGTTAGGGTTTCTTCAAATGTTGTAGGTATTGATGAATATTGATCCAATTGAGTGGATTATGATCATTTATGATTGAATTGATAGATTTACTTGTTTTTAGGATGAATTTACTTGTACCCATGTCTAGAAAGATGAAATTGATGCAAATGGATTTTATGCCATGAAAGGAGAATTTATGGGTTTAGATGTATTCAATCTAGGATTGATGAGACACATTAGAATTCAAGCTTATTTCATGAATCATGATTAGAATTTCTTGAGATTGAAGCATACATGATAATTGTGCTATACATTGCTTTGAGAGTGAAACATATAGAATGACTATGAGATATAGTACTTTGAGACTAAAGCTTGTATTGTCAATTGTTGACTATTGATGTAATTGTTTTTGAAGGGATAGTTGCTACATGAATTTCTTATGTTATGAGTGTGAAAGGCTTTCTCACATTGAATGATTCTATGTTAAAAGGACTGCTCACCTAAAATAAATCTAATGTTAAAGACTAAGAAATTGATCAGGCTAGAGGCGATTACCTATGACCTATAAATAAGATGGATATGAGGCGATTACCCTTATTGCTCAAAGTTGAACAAGTGGCGACTCCCCGTGTTCTTAAGATATGATTTGGACAAGAGGAGAGTACCCATGATCCTTCTAGATATGCAAGAGGCAAATACCCATGTCACATGATTTTGGACTAGAGACGAATACCCATGATCCCTATGTTAAGTTGGAAATGAGGCAAATACCCATGATCCATATGTTAAGTTGGACTAGAGGGGAATACCCATGATCCATATGTTAAGTTGGACTAGAGGCAAATACCCATGATCTATATGTTAAGTTGGACTAGAAGCGAGTACCCATGATCCATATGTTAAGAAGGACTAGAGGTGACAACCCATGTTCCTTTATAGTAAGGAAAGAGGTGATTCCCCATGTCTATAAAAGATAATCTAGACTATGTAATGATGAATGATGAGCTTGGATTGTTGCTTGAGTTGCCTTCCATGATAAGAAAGGTTGATTTGAGGTTACTTCAAGAAGTATTCATCCTATGTTGATATGATCTATTATGTGCATTGATTATGCTTTATGACCTATGTTGTCTAACTCTTATATTTATGTTAATGTTTATGCTAGCTATCATATTTAGTACATGTTTGTACTAATGAATACTCTTTCCTACATTTCCTATCCAAATGTAGGGTCCAGCGATCTCGACTCTCATCCCCGTATCTAGGATCTTTGTAGAGCCAGACTTGAAGATTGGTGAGTCCTCATAGAATTCGAGGATTTCGCCACCATTTCTCTTATGTTCTTTTATTTTATGTTTTGAACATCATTGTATGGTCTGTGTCCCAAGATGTTCATGTTTTAGATGGTTTGAGACAAAGCATAATACACTTCCACTTTTGATATTATACTTTGATGTTGGTTGAAAAATGTTTTTAATATTCGCTCATTTCTATTATCTTAAGTTATGAAAGCTAAGTGGCTTATATAAGGCCTCTTGGGGTCTTGTATGCCATTTTACATCTAGGGTGTACCTGTGGGTCGTGACAGAACTAGTATCCCATCCCTAGGATTGATGACTTTTTCGACCAACTTCAAGAGTAAGCTAAGATACACCTTACATTCATCTATCATCTACTCAAAGTCCGAGATAGTGGCATTCTTAAGACAGCTTTCCGAACTCGGTATGGTCATTTGAACTTATAGTTATGTCTTTTGGCTTAACAAATGCTCCTGCAACTTTCATGGATTCAATGAACAGGGTGTTCAAATAGTATTTGGACTTGTTCGTCATCGTCTTTATTGATGATATCTTAATTTATTTTCGGAGTAAGAAAGAGAATGTGACTCATCTAAGAGTTGTTGTGCAAACTCTCAAAATTCGCCAGCTATTCGCTAAGTTCAGCAAATGTGAACTGGTTACAGTCCCTCGCTTTTCTTGGTAATGTGGTATCCAGCAAAGGGATCAGAGTGGATTCTCAAAAAGTTAAGGCTATACAACACTGGCCAAGACCCACCTCCCCAACACATATCAGATGTTTCTTGGGTTTAGCCAGTTATTACAGGAGATTTTTTGAAGGATTTTCATCCATAGCTTCCCCATTGGCCAAGTTTACTCAGAAGAAGGTCAAATTTCAATGGTCAGTTGAGTGTGAGAAAATCTTCTCAGAACTGAAGACTAGGTTGACTATAGCTTATGTCTTAACTCTACATATAGTTTTCATTTTTATGTGATTTATTGTGATGTATCTAGGGTTGGCCTAGGTTGTGTGTTGTTGCGGCGAGGTAAGGTCATTGCTTATGCTTCTAGGCAGCTTAAGGTCCATGATAAGAACTACCCGACTCATGACATCGAGCTTGCAACCATAGTGTTTTCCTCAAAGGTTTGGAGACACTACTTGTATGGTGTTCATGTTGATGTGTTCACAGATCATAAGATCCTCCAGTATGTGTTCACCCATAAAGCGTTGAATCTTTGTCAGAGAAGATGGCTTGAATTTCTCAAATACTATGACATGAATGTGCTTTACTATCCGGGTAAGGCCAATGTAGTGGTTGATGCTCTCAGTAGGCTGTCTATGGGTAGTGTAGGACATGTTGAGGAAGAAAGGAAAGAGCTAGCCAAAGATGTTCACCGGCTTTACTACTTAGGAGTTTTCCTTACAAACACATAAGATGGTGGGCTGATAGTTCAGAATGGATCATAATCTTCATTGGTAGAAGAGGTTAAGGAAAAAAAAGATAGTGATCCTACATTACTTCAGTTGAAATGTGCATATCATCAGTAGAAAGTAGAGGTTTTCTCCAAAGGGAGAGATGGGGTGCTTCAATACCATGGTCACTTTTGCGTTCCTAATATGGGTTAGTCAATGCAACAGATCCTTACAGAAGCTCATAACTCTAGGTATTCAATTTATTCTTGTGCTACTAAGATGTACCGTGTCCGAATTGTCAACATGTTAAGATAGAACATTAGAAACCTGGAGGTATGACTCTGGAGATTAACATTCCTACATGGAAGTGAGAAGTGATAAACATGAACTACATTATGGGTTTACCTCATACTCGCAAACAATATGACACCATTCGGGTGATAGTGGACAGAGTTACTAAGACCACTCATTTCTTGGCTGTCAAGACTAAAGATTCAACAGAGGACTACACCAAACTCTACATTAATGAAATAGTCAGGTTGCATGGGGTTCCCTTGTCTATCATCTTCGATAGAGGTCCTCAATTTACATCTCATTTATGGAAATTGTTTTAGAAAGGTCTTGGTACAAAGGTAAATATCAGTACAACATTTCATCCATAGATGGATGGTTAGGCAGAGCGTACCATTCAGACCTTAGAGAACATGTTGAGAGCTTACGTGATAGAATTCAAGGATAGTTGGGATGATCTCCTAACCCTCATAGAGTTCACCTACAATAATAGCTTCTATTCCAGTATTCAAATGGCCTCGTATAAGGCACTATACGGGCATAGATGTAGATATCTGATTAGTTTGTTTGAAGTAGGTAAAGAAGACTTGATTAGGCCAAATTCGGTTCATGAGGCTATGGAGAAAGTTCATCTCATTGAGGATAGACTAAAGATATCCCAAAGTCATTGAAGTCTTATGCAGATGTGTGGAGAAAGGACTTCGAGTTTCAAATCGATGATTGGGTTTTCCTAAAGGTGTCCCCGATGAAAGGGTGATGAGATTTGGCAAGAAAGGGAAGCTCAGTTCTACATAGGTAGGTCCTTACCGAATACTGAAAACGGTTGGTAATGTGGCTTATGTGTTAGAGTTGGAACTAAAACTACCAAAGGTTCATCTACTATTTAACATTTCTTTGTTGAAGAAATGTGTGTGTGATCCGGCATCAATAGTACCATTAGAGAGTGTGAATGTGAAGGATAGTCTCACTTATCAATAGGTTCCAATTGAGATCCTTGACCATCAGGTTCGTAGGTTGAGAAATAACTCAGTAGCATCAGTAAAGGTTTTGTGGAGGAGTCAATCCGTAAAGGGAGCTACTTGGGAAGCAGAAGCAGCGAAAATGGCCAAGTATCCTCACCTCTTTCTTGCCTATTCCGTTTTAGCTTGAGGTAATAGTTCCTCTCTAGTATCTTAGTTTACTCTTGCGTAAATTCAGTCTCAGCATCTTGTTCCTTCAGTTATTCTTGCATTTCAATATATTTGTATGTTCTTAGAACTTAGTTCAGTTAGATATCAGTTTCTAGTACTTACTGGTAGGGATTGAAACACTTTCCCTCCTTACTCAGCTTGTTTAAACTTCATTCAAGGACGAATGTTCCCAAGGGTAAGATATTGTAACACATAAGAAACCTAAAAGATTGAACTTCAGAAAATTTGGGTGAACTACGGAGGGGTTCACAGACCGTGAAAGAAACCACAGTCGGTCGACCTGCTCGTGCTTCATACCGAGATAGCATAATGGACCATGGAGGCCCCTATGGGTTGTGGTCTCAATAAAGTTCATGGATGGGTCCGTCGTCCTTAACTAGTAGACCCCAAGACATTATGTGGAACCACGGTGGACTTCACGGCCCGTGGTCTTTCAAACTGTCCCTGGAGTGGACCGTAGATAAGGCCTACCAGACCTGAAGGTAGGGACGAGCCACCATCACGACCCAGTTGACGGGCCGGGGTCCTAGTGGTGGTTCATCAATCTTCTCGTGGTCGACCCTCATCAGATTTTATATCGGGGTCATTTTGATTATTTCCCCTATGCATATGGCATTTAAACTACACCATTTAATATCTAAATTATGTTGTTTTATTTAGTTTAAGACTAATATCCTTGTCAGACATTACTCAGAACCCTCATTCATCGAAACTTAGAACAACAAGAGAAGAAAGAGGAGCTAGTTTCCCAAGAACAATCAAGAGGTTTTCTTCATGTTTCAACCACGAAATCGAAGGATTTCTCTGTAGACTTCGTCACTAGGTATGTGCGATTTCACTAGTGGGTTCTTTTCATCCAGTAGGTCCCTAGAATTCAGTGAGTTCCTTGATTCTCCGTATCTTGTTTAGACCTAGGGTTTCTAAAACCTTAGATATTTGTTGTGATTTAGTTGTTGAATAGCATGTTTCGTGGAAAGTTTGCTTAATTCCTTGTATAAAATTCAGAACCCTACTTTTTATAAATTTTCTTAGTTCATAAATAATACTTGCTAGGTTATTTAAATAGATAATCATTCTCCAGATTTCGTATGTTACATTATCAGTATATAACGGTGCATTTGCATGTCAGTATTATGACTTATTCAGTATTTCAGTTACATTTGTGTCATATACATATTCAGTTTGAAGTCGACTTAACATCGAGTTGGACAAGGGTTCAACATACCCTCATAGTCCCAGAACTACATGCCCCCATCGGATCACCAACACATTTCTTCCAAAATGAGACGTGGAAAACCGGATGTACCGATGCCAAGTCATTAGGAAATTCAAGTTGATAAGCAACTTTACCAATATGCCTCAAAATATGATATGGGCCCACATAATAGGGACTAAGGTAACCTTTCTTTCCAAATCTCATTGCACCCTTTATGAGCGAAGTTTTCAAGTAGACCTAATCATTCACATCGAACTCAAGATATTTTCTTCTAACATCAGCATAGGACTTTTGTTGACTTTGAGCCTTTTTCAACCTTTCCCTAATAAACCAAACATTCTCCATCATCTTGTATACAACCTCGGGAATTATAAAAGCAACTTCACCCAATTCAAACTAACCTATAGGAGAACTACACCTCATATCATAGAGAGCCTTAAATGGAGTCATACCAATGCTTTAGTTATAATTATTATTATACGCAAAATAAATCAATGGGAAATGATCATCAAAATTACCCTTGAAGTCAATTACACAAGCTCTCAACATATCTTCCATAGTTTTGATAGTACACACCATTTGCCCATTGTTTTGCGGGTGAAAGGACGTACTAATTTTGCCATGAGTACCAAGCCCCATTTGGAAAGATTTCCAAAATTGCAAAGTGAATTGGGCACCACAATCACAAATAATGAACAAGGAACTCCAAGCAACCTAACCATTTCTCTCAAGAATAATTTAGCATAGTTCAGCGTCAAATAAGAAACTTTGACAGGAGTTAAATGAGCCGATTTGATCATACGGTCTATTAGAATCCAAATCGTGTCATGTTGTTGCCGCGTGTAGGGTAAACCAACAATGAGGTCCATATTCAAATCTTCCTACTTCCAAGTAGGAATACTGATATCTTGGGACAAACCTACTGGTTTTCTATACCCAACATTCATTTGTTGACAATTAGGACATATAGCCACAAATTCTGCAATATCTTTCTTCATCCCATTCAACCAATAGACCTCCCGCTAGTCACAGTACATCTTGGTAGCTCCCGGGTGAATGAAATATCGAGAACTCTGGGCTTTGGATAAGGTTTGCTCCTTCAAGTTATCTACCTTAAGAACACACAAACAACCTTGATACAGAAGCACTCCATCTCCCCCTTGGGAGAAAGGCTCAACTGACTTCTTGAGCATCGTTTCCTTCAACTCAACGAAAGTCGGATCAAGACCTTGCTTGGCCTTCACATCTGACACAAAAGACAATGAACCATTATGAACCATAACACCACATTTTCTAGAGTCAACCAATCTAACACCCAATTGGGTCAATCTATGAACATCACAAACCAACTCCCTCTTACCATCCTTTATATGAGCAACACTACCCATTGTCAATCGACTAAGAGAATCCGCCACCACATTTGCTTTATCAGGGTGATATAGGACACTCATATCATAATCCTTTAGTAATTCAAGCCACCTTATTTGGCCAACACTTAGATCCTTCTACTTAACCACATATTGCAAACGTTTGTGGTCGATAAAGGTATCGACATAAACACCGTTCAAGTAATGCCTCCAAATATTTAAAGCAAAAGCAACAGCCGCTAGTTCTAACTAATGGGTAGGATAGTTCTTTTAGTGCACCTTAAGTTTCCTTGAGGCATAGGCAATGACTTTCCCATTTTGTATAAGGACACATCCTAGAACAACTATTGAAGAATCACAATAAACAACGAACCCGTCGATTCCTTCTGGTAAAGTCAACACCAGAGCAGAAATAAGTCTATCTTTAAATTCCTGAAAACTCTTTTCACATGCTTCCGACAATAATAACTTGACTTTCTTTTGAGTCAATGTCGTCAAGGAAGAGGCAATCAAGGAAAATCTCTCCACAAACCTTCTATAGTAACCGGCTAAGCCCAAGAAACTTCTAATATCCGAAGGGGAAAAAGGTCTAGGCCAACTCTTCACCGCATCTGACTTCTTCGCATCTAGCTTAATAACATTTCTGGAAACTATGTGACCAACAAAACCCACAGACTTTAACCAAAAATCACATTTACTAAAGTTTGAAAAGAGTTGTTGGTCCTTGAGAAGTTACAACAAATTCCTCAAATGATTGGTATGCTCGTCTTCACTCCTTGAATAGATCAATAAATCATCGATGAACACAATCACAAACATGTCAAGGTATTTCTTAAACATCCTATTCATCAAATCCATAAAAGCAGTCAGAGCATTAGTCAAGCCAAAGTACATCACCAAAAACTTATAATGACCATACCGAGTTCAAAAAGTCATTTTCGGAATATCATCCTCCTTCACCCTCAATTGGTGATAACCTGACAAGAGGTCAATCTTAGAGAAGTAACTTGCTCCTTGTAGTAGGTCAAAAAAATCATCTATCCTTGGGAGAGGATACTTATTCATAATGGTAACCTTTTTCAACTTATGGTAGTCGATACACATACGAAGTGAACCATCCTTCTTTCGAATAAAATAAAACTAGAGCACCGCATGGAGAGATACTCGGTCAGATGAAACCATTATCCAATAAATCATTAAATTTCTCCTTTCATTCCTTAAGTTCTGCCAAAGTCATTCGGTAAGGAGGAATAGAGATAGGTTGCATATCTAGGAGAAAGTCAATACCGAAGTCTATTTCCCTTCTGGGAGGAATATTGGGTAGATCATTAGGATACACTTCCAAAAACTCATTTACAATGGGGCTGAGTCAAGACTAGGGGTTTCAGAATCCATACCCCTCACCCTAACTAGATGGTATATGCAACCCATAGAAATCATCATTATAGCTTTAATACAAGAAACAAATCGACCTTTTGGCAAAGAGTTTCCCCCTTCCCGATCGAGGATAGGCTCATTTGGAAACTTAAACTTAACCACTCAGGTTCTATAATTAGTAGACGCATAAAAAGAATGCAACCAATCCATACCAAGAATAGCATCAAAATCTAATATATCGAGCTCTGCAAGATCAACATGAATGACTCTAAGGGATAAGGAGATGGGACAATTTCTATAGACCCTCTTAGCTGTAATAGATTCACCAATAGGAGTAGAAATAGAAAAAGTGTCTAATTACACATTCAGAAGAATATCAAATACAAATAGCGTCACAAAAGACAAGGCAACACATGGATCAAGCAAAGCATAAATATCAAGATGAAATACTTTCAACATACCGGTAACCACATCGGGAGAACCTTCTTGCTCATGAAGAGTCTGGAGTGCATAAATCTTGTTTTTCTTCTAACTCCCACTAGAACCTGCTGAGGGCTAAGGTTGAGCCCATTGACTATTATCTGCTTCATTCTCAGCAACTGAGGTCCAATTCTTTATCTTATGATACATCTTTCCATAACTAAAACATGCATCAGAACTGGATAGATATTTTTCCTCATGCTTCCTTCCACATTTAGCACAAGTAGGAATGAAGATCCATTACCATATCCTCCTTGAGGATCAGGGTTAGACACCACATCCTTATTGAATTTAGGAGAAGCGTTGGAGGAACCTTGACCGGAAAACCATTGTCAAAACGTAGAACAACCACGTCCATCGGACCTTGAATGTGAAAAGCCACCATCATTGGTCCTTGTCTTCTTTGTCTCTCTAGATGTTTCCTTATGTTTCTCCTCTTTTACTTTTTGAGCATGCAGCATTAGACGAGAAATGTTCATAACATTGATTAGCATGGAGGTACGACCTTTTTTGACTACCATCTCAGACACTCCCGACACAAACTTACTCATCATTTCCCTAGGATCGGCAACCATAATAGGAGCATGCATAGACAATAGTGTGAAATTCAATTCATATTATTTCACACTCATGTTCCCTTGATGAAGGTGGATCAATTCGAGTATCTTTGCCTCCCTCATTTCAAGGGGAAAGAACCTATCAAGGAAAGTAACCTTAAACGTTTACCAATTGATAGGACCCGCATCATCCACCCTCCCTTAATTCTATTAGTTGACCCAAAATTGAGCAACACCCTTAAGTTGGTAGACGGCCAATTCCACCTTTTCCACCAACGTCACTCCCATGACCAACAATACCTTAAACACTTCAACAATGAACTGTTGAGTATCTTCCTTAACCTTGGAACCATTAATCTCCGGGGAATTTTTTCTAGTGAAGTCCCTTACACTGGATTTCATCATACCCGCATTTGGGTTTACGAGGACCGCAACCTCCCTATTAGCGCCAGCTGTCATGGTTTTGACCAAAACTTGAAAAGCATCCCTAGACTCCGCATTAGTCACTTGCTCAGCCAAAGGATCGATTGAAAGTTGAGAAGCTTGAGGAGGAGCTTCTCATTCCACATTATCATTCACATTCCTCCTAACCTATGCTCTTTGAGGAGTCATATCTTGGAAAGAATTCGATAGGGATTAGGAGAAAGGATATTTAGAGTTACACTTTATCGCATGACTTATAGTAGTGAAAGTAGTGGAATTTTCTAATCATCTTATAGCTTCTTATTCATAAATGTGGGTGCTTCATACTAATGAACAAGCCTCTACTCGATGTGACTTATGAGACATCCTAGGAACTTTCTCAATCTTGTGCTCTGAATACCAAGTTTGTCACAACCCAAACTACCCCCTTTATGTGACATAGTGTATAGGACCCTAAGAGGCCCTACGCAAGCCACATAGCATACACTGAACTAGATATAAGAGTTTAAGTTCTTAAAAGACATTTTAAATCATAAAGAGTTTGTCAAAAATGAAGTGAAAGTCTACATAGTCTCAAAAGCCATTTATTACATCAAGAGATTTCAGGAAGAAACCCATAATCACATACAATATCTAAAAAGTAAAGAGAATAAGCAATAAAAGGTTCGGTCCTTCGAACCTGGGACTCACCACTTCTCAAAACTACTAGAGTGATCACTAGTCACGTGGATGCAGAATCAGAGCGTCGGACCATACATTTGAGAAACAATGCAGTCAAGAGTATGCGTTAGTACAAAAATGTACCATGTATGACAATCATGCATAAAAGTTATAAAATCATGCTAAAGGAACTTTTCGTGATATGCAAAGGCAAAGTTAAAACATAAGATAAGAGATTAGAAGTATAATCATGATCATGGTTAATACAAGTAATATCATATTTCTACATATGTGAGCTATTTCTAAAAGTAACCTTAATTCATTATTGCGGGAGTTAGCCTTAACCGACATAGAGATCATGTGAGCTATAATATGGAATCCAGTGTCTGCTTCACACCAAAAAACGATGTCCTACTTGCCAAGGTAATGACCATAAACTTCTAGCTTACGTAGATCAACTAAATATTGTCTATCTAAGACAACCTATGGTGGCACATAGTTATGGGATGCATGTAAACGCCACATGTCCACTTGTTGCTAAGCATAATTCCCACATATTAGTCATCAATCTTTTTCATCTTATCTTTAAGGAACATGCCCCTCTTGCCTCAGGATGATGGAGACATATGTAATCGCCCCTTGTCTTATCATCTTAGGACATGGGTAATCGCGTCTTGTATTATCATTCATGGATGGCACATTTAGCAGTCAATCTAAGCTAGATTCATTAAAATAGCTCCTAAATCTTGTTTCAAATTTTAGTTGAGAAAACCTTTCAACTCTAAGAATCCTTATGTGACAAAATCCTTTCACATTCATGTACTGAGTAGTATGTGAGAAATCCTTAAATTTTGGTTTGTATCAAGACTTAATCTTCATACCCAGTTGAATGTGAGCTCAATTTGGTATAAATTTCTATCTCTTATACATGTGTTGCTAAAAACCCCAATTTTTGGGGTGTGATTTAGCGAATATGGGTTAAGATAATTGTTGGGTCTTGCTTGCTGATAGTTTAATCGTAGTTTAATTGTGATTCGTTTAGTAGTTATGGATGAATCTAATGAATTTGTAGTTGCAAATACAAGTTTATGTATGTGTTTTCGGCTTGCTCGAGATAGAGGTCGTAAAACTAAAACTACTAAATTGATGGCCGGTGGGAGTGGGTCGACATGAGGTTCAGCTCGAGAGAATGAATCCTAGTCTCATTCCCACACACTCAGCTCGAGAGAATAAGTGGGTTAAGGCGTAGGCTGGTCTTCATGCGGCAAGTGAGTGTCCAAGAGGAACGCATTTGAAACGGGGTGAGTTGCTCAACAGAGAGCTTATCCTCCTTAAATTTTAGCCTAGTCACAATTATTCTAGGAATCTTCTATCAAAAGCATATACCTAATAATATAGCTTAACACGTATTCCCGTCGCATCCCAAGGATCCTCTCTCATTACTTAGAAACCCTTGTTTATTTTGCTATTTTTACTTACTACTGATTAAAACCCCATTGTTAATTGACACTCTTGTGTCCCCTATTAATTTACAATGTTTTTAATCGTTAATGACTTTAGTTACGACTAGTTAGAAATAAATTTTATTTTTCTATTAATTCTCAAAACCATTCTCTTGGAAACGATCCCAGCCCTTTGTTGGGTTACTAAACTACTGTACGAACGTAGACACTTGCATCGAAAGTTGTGTCTTGATTACGCAAACATCAAGCACCTAGAAAATTATGTCGATGTACGGGTGTCACGACCCGAGTCTACACCCTGGACATGGCCGGCACTTAAGAACCATTGCTGGTCCCCAAATGAACCCTCATCATGGCTGACTACAAGCGGAAGACTAACTTAAGCATGCAAAAGCTTAAAAATAAAATAAAATTCAATAAAATTAACTTTACAAAACTTTAACTAAATTGAACAACTTCAAATAAAAATAATATATTCAATTCGCCATAAAATAGGAAACTTAAGTCTTAAAAACATTTAATAAAATAAATGAATAATACAGACTTCTCAACTATACTGACTATCTATGAAGCCTCTAACTGATAAAGATGGAAGTCGAGACAAGACCCACGACATCCTGACTAAACTGAAAAGTAAATTAAATCCTCCGAAAACAAGGAGGCTCACCATAGCTAACTCGAACTCCCGAATGTATCAACGAAGCTCCGGTTGATGATCCTGAAATACCTAGACCTGCATCATGAAAAGATGCAGGCCAAATGGCTCAGTACGTGGAATTTACGAGCATGTAAGGAGAATTCTAAAACATAAACATAAGCTTGAAACTTGATAAAAATGAAACATACTTACCTCTTTCAAACTTACTCAACTCAAGGAATACTTAAGGATACTCAAAACTACTCAAACTTACTCAACTCACAAGTATTCAAGGATAAGATACTCAACTCAGAGATTAGATACTCAACGTCAAAGATACTCAACTCAATATAAAGCAACAATAAGAGATGCAATATATAGAAAACTTTATAAAACAGTACAAACAACTTAGTTCGTTAAAGAAAATGCGGTAACAAACTCAACTTTACTCATATCATAAAAGACATATCATGCTCCCTCTGAAAGTCTACTTGTGCAATGTATGAATGAAGTCACATACCCCCATTCATACTAAGCAGAACCCCTAGAGGAATCATGCAATTATTACTGTGGGAGTTTCTCTAACCAACAACCACCACTATGAGCCTAAGTGGTGATACAGCGTCTTGCCCACGCTGCCATAACTGTCCTATACTTTGTTGTTATATAGAACGCTTAACTAAGTGGATCCACTAGTCTATGCTAAAAGCATCTTAAGGATTCATCTAAAAAGTATGATCCTTTACTACCCATGATGGCTACATGGTTTATGGAGACTTGAGTTAATATGAACTCGCATCCCCATATCGCTGCTCAATACTACTCCCAAAAATATACTTAGCTCATATGTTTTAAAACAAAACTCTTTCTTTGGTTGAGATAATTACTCAAAACTTAGCTTAAAAGCTCTCTTGGAATCGACGTTCCCTTTTCTTGCTCAAATGTGAAAACTTTTATAAACTCTTTAGGAATACTTAGTTCCCATATATCATTTTAAAGAAAATGAACTTTATTCTTACTCTTTACTCAACTTCAAATCTTAAGTCTTAAAACAAAGTTTAAACATTTGTAAAAGACTTCTTAAATATGGTTCACGTCGAATTATGGACTTGAACGACTTCAATGCAAGGTTTTCAATAACCATAGATAGAACTCAAATACTTGGAACTCAAGAACTTCAATGATACTACTAACTTCAAGAATTCTCAACTCAGAGGGTTCATGTGGAATTATGAGCATGAACTACTTAACTCAAGGACTCAAAGATACTTCTCATCTCAAGATTGATCGACTTATAATGTTCATGCAGAATTATGGGCATGAAGAACTCCACTCATGGACTCCATGGGTAATAGGTAATAGTCCCATTATTAGGATTATAATCTCGAAAGGGTTAGGAACTCGATACTCAAGACTTAGAACTTGAAGATACTACTCCTCTCAAAGATACTCAACTTATGGGGTTCATGAGGAAGTTATGGGCATGAACGACTCGACTCGAAGGTCTACATAACTACATGGAACTCATGTGTACGACTCTTCTCATTCCATTACTTACTTCCTCAAAACTTAGTTCAATTTGATAGTTGACCTCAAAGGATTCACAATTGAAGTCAAAGGCTTTCTTGAACTCTACTCCTAACTCTCTTTTGAATATGAATTATGAATTCAAGAGTTATGGTTAATGATATGAAGGATCTCGTGATGACAAAGTAGACTCATTAATACATTCTTCTCACTCTCATACTCACTTGCTCGAGTCTTGAAACAAGTTGCTAGAAATTGTAGAAGACTCTTCAAAAAGGCTCAAAGGGACTTTCTCAAAAGTGTTTCAAAAGAGCTCTCAAGACTTAACTTTTAACTCTACCTTGAATTTGAATTATGGATTCAAGGTTGTGATTTGTGATAGGGAAGATCTCATGATGCTTAGGAATGATTTTAGATAGCTAAACATGAGAAAAGACTGAAAATCACCGTCTTGGAACAAGCCTGCGACGAGGAGATATTTCTGAATAAATGCCTGCAAAAATTAATTTTGACACAGAGGAGTCTGCGTCCTAACCGCGACGTGGAGACAATTTTTGTACACAGAAGGAGCAAGTCCGTGACGCGGACTTGCATGCCAAAACACCCTAGACTTTTTCCTTCTTCGTTTTCCAGCCTCAATTCGCCTAAACTTGACTATCTCTCTCAAATTTTCTTTAGATTCAGATACCCAACACATATACTCAAGAATCTAATCAAACACAACTCTAAAATCAACTCGATTTCCTTAAGAACTCATCAATCTGATCTTAACTCAAGAATGAAAGTCAATTTCAAGGACACAATTCAAGAACATTAAACCTTAATCTTTCTAAAACGAATTAAACACTGAAATTTACATGATTGGCGTGTGGATGAACAAACCCAACACTATGGAAGCGTACATACTTGAAAGAATCATCTTCTTGAAGAACTTGAAGGAAAAATCTGGAAAGAAGATCCCTAGCCCTTAGCTTTTCTTGATTTTCTTGAGCGTAGAATCTTTGGAGTGAATGAGAGGGTTTTGATTTGTGAAAACTGATTTTCTATTCGTTTAGGGCAATTTAGATGACCTCCTAAGGGTTTTTAGAACTAAAATACCCCTAAAGATATAAATAAAACAAGCTGGGAGTCGGAATTATTTCCCACCAGGCAGTGAAGTCTGTATTGGCTCCGCGTCGCAGCGCTATCGTGGAGCTGCTGTCAGGTTTGCGCGACGTTAGTAAATCAATCATAACTTCTTACTCAGAATTTGGAATTGAGAAAACTCAGTGGCGTTGGAAAAAGGACTCGAATGGCTTTAATTTTATATCTTATGGGTCTCCTAAATCATTATGTACTAAAAGTTATGGTCATTTGAAGTTGACCGAAAACTTAAGAAAAACTTAGGAATGACTTGAATGCTTTTCTCTTAGATTCTTCTTGAAACTTAAGGTGCTACATCTAGTGACCTTAACACTCAAAAAATTTTAAATTCCTTGGAAAAACTCCCTCACTACAAAAGAATAGTTCGAGTCTCAGTTCGACAAAATTTTCTAGGTGTTACAGCGGGCTTCCCGGTTAGAGGCTGAGGTATCCTGGATGATTGAGTGGGCTATTGCAGCTGCGTTGGCACCCCTCTAGACATCAACTAATGCTCTCACGATGAAGTAGAGACTTCTGAGAGAGGATAGGGGGTTGCTTTCGAGTTTACAGCTTTGAAAGCCGAGGTGTCTAATTTGAGGAAGCATGTGGACTATCTGAAGTCTATAGACTTAACCTCATTATTTGAGTCAGCTAAGGCTTAGGTGTTCCGACCAGTTCTGACATGCCTCCGTCTACCACCAGAGATGACCCCATGGATTATGTAGCAGCTGCTGAGTCGGAGGTGGAAACGGATGAGGAGCAGCTTGAGGCTAATGAGGCGACCATCTATGGGGACCTGCCCGATTTAGAGGAGACGATAGTACAGTCAGTCATCCAAACATCGCTGACAGATACGTCCATGGAAGGCTCTAATGGATCCAATGTTGATGTTACCCCGGGCACTAATGCCCAAGATCAGAGTTATATGGAGCAACTGAGTAGATAGGACCATTATTTACCTCCCTCTATATTGTGTTTGTGATCTTCATGTTTTAGTTGCATTTGAGGACAACTACTTTTCATTTGTGGGTGCGATGAGGTATTTCCATACCCACCTCTTGTGATTATAATATATATATATATATTGGGTTTTTTTATTTTAAATTGTTTGTTGATTTTATCTTATGGATATTTGAGCTTGTGGCTCCTTGTTTTAAATAGAAATGGTTTTGACCCATCTAAAAAAAAAATCCACCTCTTTTGTGTGTGATTGTGGTTGTGCTTGTGAAAATTTGAGTATCGGTTATGATCAATACCGATGACTTGAATAGTGCTCTAAAATAAACAGAATGAATGCACGGCTATGATGAGGCCAACTGAAGTTGCATAGACAATGTGTGAACTTTTTTCATCTTATTATGACTAGCCGGTTATCGAATGGAGTCTCTTGTGATGAACATTGCACACTAGCTCGAATGAGTCTCATTTGATACTGGTGCCAATGCCTTGTGTGATGAGTTTACCTTGAACATTGTATGTGGTGACACATAGAATTTGCCCCGTTAGTCTAGTTGAATAAGTGATGATCTTAGGCAACAATTTTGAGAAGTGAAACAATTTGAAAATATACCTCTATTTGTGGCCAACCTTGTGAGGTGTGTGAACCTTGCTTGAATACCTTTGAGCTTTATCCTTTTCGTGGAAGAAACTTTGACAATTCTGATGCCTCTTTATCCATTCATCCATAACTCTCATGAAGTGTGGTTTGTTTGAATAGCCAACTTAGGCCAAAAGCGTAAGTTGGGAGTGTGGTGAAAATATAACTTAAATCAAGAAGTGTGAGGAACTCCCCCTTTGAGCCATGGTCTTGAAAAAGATGGAACCCCTCCATATAAAAAAAACAGAAAGAAAAAAAAAGTAAAAGCAAAAGAATGAAAAAGTTGTGAAAGTTACAAAAGAAATGGGGTGTCCAGTAGTCCATTGGAAGTTGAATAATGGGGTGAATTTTGAGCATGATTAAAATGCTGAAGAAAAGTGATGTTCAAACCACATTTCATGAGGGTAGCAGTCACTAAGCCTAAATGACCATACCTTTACACTCAGCCTTGTTACAAGCCTTGAAAAGACCTTTTTGATCTTGAGTGAACTGAAACGAATGTTGATTGGAAAATAAGGGCAAATCTATGGGTAAAGTCATGCATGTGTTCATCTTTGTGAGTTTGAGAGTTGTATGTGATTCTGGAACTATAAATTGTTGAGAAATTGTGTGCGAGTATGGAATCATCTTTGTTGGGAGGGCATTTGAGTACCTTTGTTGAGCCTGAACTTACATTTGAAGCGAGTATTATGAGCTTCAGCATCTTTAATAATGGTGAAGTCATAATTTGAATCTTTGAGTGCACAATTGATCATTGCATGAGTAATTGAGTTTTGTTGTGTGCATTCATGTTGAGTCTTTTGTAGCACTATTTGAGACATCCTTTTTGAACTGCTAAACTTGAGTTTTACTTGAGAACAAGCAAAAGTTTAAGTTGAGGGAGTTGATGAGTCCGAGATTTAGACTCATTTAAGGCTTTGTTTATATAGATTTAGTGTTCTCAAATCCTTAATTTATGCCTTAAACTGATGAAAAATCCTTGATTTTCAGGTACATGGATTGAGGAACAAAGCAAGGACACTAACATGCAAAAGGAACAAAACAAACTGAAGAATTGAAGAAAGGCAAGCCAGGTGATCACCAAGAGTGTTTGGCGAATCGCCGATGGGCCAGCTCCACCACTTAAAGTTCCAGTGTGCTAGCCCTGAGGGAAGAAACCAAATCGGCGACAAGAAGGAGCAATCGACGGATCGCTGAGTAGTTTCGCGATACAGTGATAGATCGCCAAAAGTTACAGAACCCAAGGATGCTGAATGAAAAGGCGAAAAGGCGATGGAAGAGATCAAAGGGCGACTCGTCAAATGGTTTGGCGAGCCCGACTCACTTCGCTGAATGGGCGGTCATAGCATTTTTGGCGACTATAAATACGTTTTTGAACATTTAGTTTAGGAATTTTTATCTTTTAACAATCTCAAAACAACCGTTTATCATCTGGAGACAATTTTCTCTAGAGTTTACCTTAGCTTTGAAGGATTAAAGCAATTCACTTTTGAGAAATTGGAAGTGGGTCTATGAGATTCATCAAATTGGAGCATTGTAAGGACAAAATCACTCTTACCCAGTTGATGGATAATCAATTTGATAACTGTTTTTACCTTTATATAATGTCTAGCTAAAACCCCAATACTTGGGGTGTGATCATGTGATTATGGGCTGATTTAGTTTATGGGTATTGCTAATTGTTAGTTTAAATGCTGTTTAAAAGTGAGTTTAATCATTAATTGTGGTTTAATTTAAGAATTGTAATTGCAAATGTTGTTCTATGTTTCTGTTCTTTGCTTGCTCAAAAGGGAGGTTTTAGAACTAAGATTATTGATTGATGGTTTGTGGATATTGAGTTGACATGGGTTTAGCTCGAGAGAGTGAATCCTAAACCCAATCTTACACATTCAACTCGAGAAAGTGAATGGATTAAGGTGTGGGCTGCTCTTAATTATATTGCTTGTTGATGTTCGAAAGAAATCACCTGATTTGGGGTAATTGTTTGAGAGAAAATTACCTCCATTATAGTCTACCCTACTCACTAATATCAACTATTTACTAATAGTTGCAATTACCCAAATGTCTATATTTCCCTATAATTGATCACATCCCAAGAACATGTTTCATTATTGTTAACTCTTAGTATTTGTGACTGTTTGTAGTTGATAACTGACACTAAAACCCCATTTGACACTTGTGTCACCCTTTTACTTGATTATGTTTTTAATCAATAATTTCTATTCATGTGGCTGATTAAACTACATTCATACTTCCTAATTGAATTTAAAACATGTACCGCTCCTTATGGGATTCAACCCCGACTCATTTAGTTGGGTTTTATTCTGATTTACGATGGTTGACACCTAGAATTTGATGAGGTGTGCTTGAAACGTTAAAAATCAGTCACCAAGATAATGGTGGTGATTTCTTTCACGCCAATGAAGCCCAATTGGGGGCCTAGGTGTTATTCACCTACCTCCGGTTGTGGATCATGTTGCATTCCATGTGACAAGCACAGTATTGCAACTCTTTCAAGATAAAGGTGTATTTGGGAGGCTGGATAGTGAGAATCCCCATGAGCATATTGGAATCTTTGTGGAGATATGTAATATGTTCTCACTCAAGAATATTTCACAAGAATCAGTTTGGCTCCAGTTATTCCCTTTCTCTTTAATGGAGGAAGCAACCAAGCGGTTAGAAGGGCTACCAAGGGACTCCATTTCATTATGGGAAGAGCTTACCGAGGCATTTTACATAAGATTCTTTCCACCCTCAAAAATGGTGAAATTATATTACAACATCCAGAACTTCCAGCGAGTAGAAGGAGAATCGATTCATGAAACTTGGTTGAGATTTCAAAAGTTTCTACTATAGTATCCTACTCATGGGCTTCCGGGTAATGTGATACTTTAATATTTGTACCAGAGTTTGGAGTCAGTGAACAAAGGAGTAGCCAACCAGCTGGCTCAAAGAGGAATAATGTTACAACCATTTGAGGTAGCCTCGTCCCTTCTTGATGAAATGACAAAGATCAATCAGGCGTGGTACACTCAAGAGGACAAAGTGTCTCCCTTAAATTTTAGGATGACAAAAGAGCAACTTAAAAAGGAGAAAGAGAGGGATGAGAATATTAGCATAATGATGTTCCAAATGGAGTTGTTACAAAAACAAGTGCTAGAAAAGGTTGGTGAACCCAAAGAAGTCAGAAGAATGTGTAGACTTGAGGAGAGTTCTCATCCAAGCTATTTAAAGTTAGGTGGGAATCAATATTGGAACTCGCATAAGGAAGAAGAGCAAAGATGATACTATCAAGATTGGACCAAACAAAATGACCCTTGGAGGAGAGAAGATAGTCATGAAGAGTACCATACGCATCAAGTGACAGCCCAAGATCTAAGGGTAGTTCGGGTAACCTACGAGTATATGAATTATTGTCGTGTATCCTAGATAAGTTCGAAGGATCTGATTACATGCTTAAAGAGATGAAAGCTAATTTCTCATCATTGAATAATAGAGTAAATTCTCACGTGGATGCAATCAAACAACTTGAGGGTCAACTGAGCCAACTTCCAGCACAATTAGAACCAAGGTATTTGAAAGGGGTGAAGACAAGTGTGCAACAAATTTAAGGGCTGATAATAACAAAGATTTGGCAGTTGTGACTCGAAGCGAAAAGATAGTGGTTGGTAATGTGAAGGGTAATAATGTGACGAATACTCATGAAGAAGAGAAAGATATTGATGAGGAAGAGAGGCCCGTTCAAGCAACGGAAAGTGATATGATCAAAGAAAAGGAGGAAAGTCCTACGCAAAGCCCCACCTAAGAGTTGCAAAAATCTAAAGAAAAGGTGACATCAACTCCAAAGATAGTGCTACCTCTTCCCAAAATAGCTCTTTCATTTCCTCAACATCTCAAAAAGAAAAAAAGAGGATGAAAAGTTCAAGAAATTCTTATTCGTGTTCAAGACACTTTCTATAAATCTTACTGTAGTGGAAGCTTTATTGGAGATGTCGGGATATGCAAAATTCACGAAGGAGCTGGTCACTAAGAAGAGAAGCATGGACTTCGAAACAATTGAAGTTTGTCATAATAGTAGTGGCATTATGACTAGCAATGTGATTACAAATAAAGAGGATCTGGGGGCATTCACTATCCCATGTACCATTTGTATGCTTCAATTTTCTAAAGCCTTATGTGATTTTGGGGCAAGTATAAATCTGATGCCCTATGCAATCTTTAAACAACTTGGGCTGGGCAAACCAAAATCCACAACAATTCAGCTTCTTATGACGGACCAGTCGATCAAACACCCCGTTGGAATACTCTATGACATATTAGTGAAGGTTGATTGATTTATCTTTCCAACTGATTTTGTTATTCTTTATAGTGATATTGATGTGGAAGTTGCTATTATTTTGGGTAGATCATTTTTAGCAACCGGAAGAGCTCTAGTGGATGTTGAGAGTGGGGAGTTGAAGTTCCGGCAAATCAATGAAGCAACCTAGTGATATTCATGTAATTTCAACAATTGATATGATTGATGAAGCAATGGCTAGTTTGAGTGAAATGATGTGTATGGGTGAACCTGTTGAGGTTGTTCTTTCGAATTATGATGAAAGATCGAAGTTCAAGGGTATTATGAAATGGTAGTTGCTCTATCAGGACTAGGTGAATACTCAAGGAACCAATTGAAGCTAGACATTGGTCTAAAGAATCAAGAGAGTCCTCCCACTAAACCATCCACGGAGGAACCTCCAAATCTTGAATTGAAAGTGCTCCCCGCTCATCTTCGGTATGCATTCTTGGGGTCAAATAATACCTTTCCCGTTATCATTGCATCGGACTTGCTTGAATGGCAAGTGAAATTGCTTCTTGAGGTGTTGAAATAGTACATCAAGGTAATAGGATGTACTATCGCTGATATTGTAGGTATTCCAATCGGGATTTGCACACACAAAATTCAATTGGATAGCGAGTGCAAACCAAGTGTTGAGCATCAAATATTATTAAAGCCACCTATGCAATAGGTGGTGAAAAAAGAGATTATTAAATGGATAGACGCAGGCATGGTGTACCTATTACGGATAGCAAATGGGTAAGCCCAGTATAATGTGTACCCAAGAAGGGAGGCATCACAGTGATCCCAAATGAGAAAGGAAAACCTCTCCCCATGAAGTCGGTTATCGGTTGGATAGTATGCATGGATTGTCGGAAGCTAAATTCTTGGACCGAGAAAGATCATTTTCTAATGTCATTTATGGATCAAATTCTTGATAGACTTGCGGGGCCTGGATGGTACAGTTTCTTGGATGGCTACTCTGGTACAACCAAATCTCTATTGCACCAGAAGACCAAAATAAAACCACTTTCTCGTGTCCCTATGGGACTTTCACCTTCAAGAGGATATCGTTTGGATTGTGCAATGCTCCAGCAACATTTCAACGGTGCATGTTTTCTATTTTCGCTGACATGGTGGAAGACTCAATGGAAGTGTTCATGGATGATTTTTCGGTTGTAGGTGACTCATTTGAGACATGTTTGGCTCATCTTGGGCGGGTCCTTCAAAAATGTGTAGAAACCAACTTACTCCTCAATTGGGAAAATGCCATTTCATGGTCAAGGAATGCATAGTCCCAGGTCACAAAGTGTCACAGAAGGGATTGGAGGTTGACAAAGCAAAGATCGAGGTTATTGAGAAGTTGCCACCACATATTTGTATTAAAGGCATTTAGAGTTTTTTGGGGCATGCCGGGTTCTACCGAAGAAGATTAAACAAAGTTTTTCAAAAATTTCACATCCATTGGAGAAAGAGGCGAAGTTTCTTTTTGATGATGCTTGCTCAAAACCTTTTGAGTGTTTGAAGGAAAAGTTAATCTCTGCCCCAGTGCTCATTAGCCCGGATTGGTCTGAACCATTTGAGGAGATATATGATGCAAGTGGTATTGTTGTAAGAGCCGTGTTAGGGAAAAAATGCAACAAGCTCTTTCACCAAATTTATTACACCAGCAAGTCAAAAAATGGAGCACAACGTAACTACACTGTTACTGAAAAAGAGCTATTAGATGTAGTTTATGCATTCGAAAAGTTCAAGGCATACTTGTTGGGCACTAAAGTGATAGTTCATACTGATCATTTAGCATTACGGTGTTTAATGGCAAAGAAAGATATTAAGTCGAGGTTGATCGAGTGGGTCTTGTTGTTGCAAGAGTTTGATTTTGAAGTAAAAGATCGAAAGGGGTGTGAAAATCAAGTGGCAGATCATTTGCCACTGTTAGAAACCAATGTGACCGACCCTAAATAAAGGGATATTGTAGTTGAATTCCCAAACAAAATAGTGATGAGGCTAACCCAAAGCAACATCCATTGGTATGCTGATCTTGCTAACCATGTGGTATGTGGAATTATGCTGGAGGATTTGAACTCCTACCTGCGGAAGCAGTTCTTGTTTGATGTAAAGAAATACTTCTGGGATGAACCATATCTGTTTAGGGAATGTGCAGACCATAACATTCATTGATGCATACCGGAAGAAGAAGTCAATGACATTCTTAATGTGCACCACACATCACCTATTGGTGGACATCACAGTGGGGTGCGAACAGCAGCAAAAGTGTTTCAAAGTGATTACTACTGGCCATCCCTATATCGAGATGTGCATGACTATGTGAAACAATGCATCCCTTGCCAAAAACAAGGTGGGGTATCAAGAAAGTATGAATTACCTCTCAACTCTATCTTAGAAGTGGAGTTGTTTGATGTTTGGGGTATAGATTTCAAGAGGCCATTTGTGACTTCTTTCGGCAACAAGTATATTTTGGTGGCGGTTGATTACGTTTCCAAATAGGTAGAAACGGTAGCATTGCCCAACAATGAGGGCAAGAGTGTGGTGCAATTCTTAAAGCAATATATTTTTGCACGATTCGGCACCCCACGAGCTATCATTAGTGATGTAAGATCTCATTTTTGCAACCGGATGTTTGCCTTGTTGTTAAGCAGATATGGGGTAAAGCATAAAGTTGCAATGCCATACCATCCACAAACAAGCGGTCAAGTGGAAGTTTTCAACCAAGAGATTAAAAGCATTTTGGCAAAAAATGGTGAATGCAAATCGGATGATGCTCTGTGGGCATACCATACTAGTTCAAAACACCAATTGGTATGTCACTATATTGGTTGGTGTTCGAAAAGTCTTGTCATCTACCAATTTTATCTTGAGCACAAAGCTTTATGGGCGTTGAAGACGCTAAACCTAAGTTGGAAAAAGGATGTGAAAGGGTGAGTAAACCAACTCCACAAGTTGGAGGAATTCTGGTTGAGAGCATATGAAAGTTCAGCCCTATATAAGGATAAGATGAAGAGGTCGCACGATGCCAAATCCTTCAGCGTGAATTCCAAGTCGATGATAAGTTTGTGTTGCTCTTCAATTTTCCTTTGAGACTCTTCCATGGTAAACTTAAGTCAAAGTGTTCGGGTCCATTTAAGGTAACTCGAGTGTTCACACATGGGGTAATTGAAATTGAAGGAAAAGAGGGTCCAACTTTCAAGGTGAATGGGCAGCGCCTAAAGCTATATTTTGGAGAATGTGATGAGATTTCGGTAATGGAAGTGGTGTATTTGGAAGAAATTTGAAAGCATTTCTAGGTCGTGCCACAACATTAAATAAGGTGCTTCTTAGGAGTCAACCCAAGCGTTAGTTTGTTTTTGAATAATGTGTGCTGAATGTGCAGGCATTGTGATTCTGCGATGGCATGACCATTTCGGAGAGCTGCCAAGTGGATTCGGCGATCGCGATTTGGCTCGCCTTCTTTGCATCAAGAGAGGGTTGTAGTTCTGGAATATTTGGTGAAGCACCCAGGCCACTCGGTGATGCGCAGAAGAGGTTCGACGAACCCAATTTCAATCGGCTTTTGGTCTCATCTGGAAAGCCAGTTTTCTGGATATTTCGGCAAGATGCATGCAATTAGGCGATTCACCGAAGGGTTCGACGCTCTCCACATCACTTCATCAAATGGCTACATAGTGAGGAATCCCCTTAACCCTGTTCTTTTCGTTTGGTACTATTGTATCTCTGTCTTTATTTCGTGTTTGTCCCTTTTTACATTGAGGATAATATTGGATATTTTTTGTGGGTTGGGGACTTTTAAAAATACCAACTCTGGATATGTTTCAATGAAGTTGTCCTCTTGCATTGTCAAGTATCGGTTATGGTCAACACTGATAACTTGAATAGTGCTCTCAATTGAACAACATGAATGTGCGACTACGATGAGGCAAATTGAGTTACATAAGCCATATGTGAACTCTTAGCATCTCATTGTGACTAGCCGGTTGTCGATTAAGTGTCTTTTGATGAACATTGCACGCTAGCTAAAAAGTGTGGAGTCATTTTTGATAATTGTGTCGAATGCCTTATGTGGTAAGGTTGTCTTGAATATTGTGCTTAGTGACACCTAGAATTTTCCCCGTTAGCTAATTGATTGATTGAGGCAAGCGATTGAAATGATCTTAGGAAAAAGTTTTGAAGAGTGAACCAATTTGAGAACATACCTCTTTTTGGCCCACCTTGTGAGAAGTGTGAACCTTGCTTGGCACCTTTTGAGCCTATCCTTTTCTTTGGAAGAAACTTGAGCAACTTTGACCTCTTTGTCCCATCACCTATAACCTTCATGAAGTATTGGTTTGTGGAATAGCCAACTTAGGCCAAAAGCCTAAGTTGGGGGTGTGGTGAAAAAGAAAGAAAGTCAAGAAGTGTAAAAAAATTCTCCCCCTTTTATGAAGCATAGTGTGAAAAAGATGGAACCCCTCCAAGTAAAAAGAAAAAGAAATGATGAAAAAGAAAAAAATTTGCGAACTAAAGTGTGTGAAAGAAGCAGAAGAAATGGGGTGTCCAATGAATCATGCTTATTGGAATAATGGAGTGGATTGTGAACAAGTTCGAATGTGAAAGAGAAGGAGAAAAAGTGATTTTCAAGTCATACTTCATGAAGGTAGAAGCCACTAAGCCAAAATGAAAATACCTTTACACTCAACCCCGTTACAAGCCTTGAAAAGACCTTTGTGATCTTGAGTGAGCTGAAACGTATGTTGATTGGAAAATAATGCCGAACCTATGGGTGGAATTATGCATGTGTTCATCTTTGTGAGTGTGAGAGTTGTATTTGATTCCCAAATCTTAATTTGTTGAAGAATTTTGTGTGAGCATGGAATCATCCTTGTTGTGAGGACATATGAATGTTTTTGTTGAGCTTGAACTTGCATTTGAAACAATCATTGTGAGCTTGAGTATACTTGATAATGGTGAGTCACAATTTGAAACTTAGGGTGTGTTTGGTATGAAGGAAAACGTTTTCCTCCCTTTTCCGGAAAACGTTTTCCAATTTTCTCATGTTTGGTTGGGTCAAATGTTTTGGAAAATGCTTTCCAAATGAACACATTTTCCAAAATGACTTCCCTTCAAAACTTAAGGAAAACATTTTCCAAAACTCTCTTTCAACTTCAAATTACAACTTTTTTTTTGTTGAAAAAATCAATTTATTTTGTCCCTACACTCAAATCAGCCCCCACCCCCCCAACCACATCCCCTCCCCAAAAAAAAAGTTTAAAAAATGTTTTTAACTTCAATTTTTTTACCCCACCTCACCCCTACCCCCAGCAACCACCACACCCCCCCCTAAAATATTAAAAATTGTTAAAAGATATTTCTAATTTCAATTTTTTTTATTTTTTAACCCCCCCCCCCCCGCCAACAGCCCCTCACCCCCTTCAAAAAGAAAAATTAAGTTTGTTTTTAAAAAAATATTTTCTACTTCAAATTTTTATTTTTTCACCCCTGCCATTGACCTCCCCCTCCAGCCCCCCCATCCCCCACCCCCGCAGCCCCCTATCCCCCCCCCCCAAAAAAAATTTTAGTTTGTTTTTAAAAAATATTCAATTTCAAAAATTATTTTCTACTCTAGTAAAAATAAAATATATTTCTCAAAAACATTTTTCATTCATAAATCAAACACTAAAAATCTTTTCCAAAAAATATTTTCTACTCACCAACCAAACATGAGAAAATAAGTTAAAAATCTAGTTGTGTTCCAGGAAAATATTTTCTAGGAAAACATTTTCCTTCATACCAAACAAACCCTTAGAGTGCACAATTGAGCATTGTATGTGTAGTTTGAACCTCTTGCGTGCATTTGAGTTGAGTCTTGTGCAGTACTGTTTGTAAACATCCTTATTGAACTAATTGATCTTGAGTTTTACTTGAAGAAATGAAAAAGTTTAGGTTGGGGTGTTGATTAATTTGAGATTTCAACTGATTTAGGGCTTTGTTTTCATAGTTTAAGTATCATCAATGCCTAATTCATGCTCTAAACTGATGTTGATGCATCGATTTGTAGCTAGGAAAACAAAAGAGAAATGAAAGAACAACAAAGCTGAAGATCGCCGACTTCACTCAGTGATCCACCGGGTGGCCTCTTCACCTATTGAAAGTTACAGTAGGTCACTCCTAAGATGAGAGAAAGTGGGCGAAGGATAGTCCATATCGGCGATGCACTGGTTGGATCAGCGAAGAGGAGTTAGTCCATTGATTTTTATAGAACAATCAATAAGGATGCAAGAAAAATGGTGATCCAAGGGATCAAACAGCGCATCGCGGAATCCATCGGTGACACCGACATAGACCGCCTAAAGTCAAGTACGCATTAGGTGAAAACTCAAGTTAAGAAGGTGATGGATAGGGGCGATTGGCGAATCGCTGACCTGTTGGCGAAGCATGACTTACCTCACCGATTTACCCTAAAAGGCCAAATATTGAAAGGGTATAAATTGATTTTTTGAAAAGAGAGGAGGCATCCGAACATTTGGAAACTCACACTTTGAACGAAAACATTATTCTTGTTTAGTTTTGAAGCATTTTTCAAGTAAATTTTGAATCGAGTTTTGGGATTGAAGCTACATTAAATCATTGTAAGGGTTTGGAAATCGATACCTAGCCATGGAGAATGTAAGAGGTATTGAATTCCTACTTTTATCATGAATAGCTAAAACAACGCAAATGGTGATCCAAGGGAGCAAACAGCGCATCATGGAATCCATTGGTGACACTGACATAGACCGCCTAAAGTCACAATGCACATTAGGTGAAAACTCAAGTTAAGAAGGCGATAGATAGGAGCGATTGGCAAATCGCCGACCTGTTGGCGAATCATGACTTACCTCGTCGATTTACCCCTAAAGGCCAAATATTTAAAGGGTATAAATGGATTTTTTGAAAAGAGAGGAGGCATCCGAACATTTGGAAACTTACACTTTGAACGAAAACATTATTCTTGTTTAGTTTTGAAGCATTTTTCAAGTAAATTTTGAATCGGGTTTTGGGATTGAAGCTATATTAAATCATTGTAAGGTTTTGGAAATCGAGACCCAGCCTTGGAGAATGTAATAGGTATTGAATTCTTACTTTTTATGATGAATAGCTAAAAACCCCATTCTTGGGAGTGTGACTAATTGTCTGATTTAGTTGATGGGTGTTAGGGATTAATGATTTTATTGCTATTGTAAAGTGGGTTTGAATTATAGTTGTTGTTCAATTGATGAATTGGTTTGTTTGTTTCAATTCTAATTTAGTGTTCTACGTTTGCTTGAGAGAGGTGTAAAATCTAAGTTGTAAATAAGCATTTGTAGTGATTGGGTTGTCGTGGGTTCAGCTCGAGAGAGTGAATTCTAAGCTCAATTCTACCTATCTAGCTAGAGAGAGTAGATTAAGTGAGGTATTGGGTTGTTTATAGTGTTAAGCTTGTCGAGGTTCGAGAGAACTCACTTGAATCTTAATAGTTGTTCAAGAGAAAGCTATTACATTTAAAGTTCAGCCTACCCGCTAAGGTTTATCAACCTTCAGTAATTACCGACCACCCATTTGGCAATCGATGATTATTTAGTCAAACCCTCAAGTGTCCCTTAATTACTTGGTCAAATCCCTGTTGTTCATAATTGTTTTAATTGGTAATTGACGTACTTTTTCCCCTTCCTGACATTCGTTTCATCCTTTTAATTATCTAATTGAATTCAATAATTTCTATTCCTATAACCGAGTAGATCATATTTATAACTTCATTACTGAATTCAAACTTGTACCGCTCCCTGTGGGTTCGACCCCAACTCCCTTGTTGGGTTTTATACTAGATAACGGTCATCTACACCTAGTATTGGATGAGGTGTAGTTGAGCGTTAATCAACAAGCACCACAAAATGCTCGTGAGCTCTGTAAGTTGAGATATTCAAAATTCTGAAATGTCATGGAGAGGACATTTGCTATTTTGAAAAAAAAAATCCTATATTAACGAATCCTCCTCCGTATTCGATAAAAAAAAAGGTTGGATTTTACTCTCGCATGTTGTATACTTCATAATTTCATTCGTAAGTAGAATTGGTAGGATTCATGTTTTGAAGAATACATGGAAGAGGAAATAGAAGATTCTTACATGATAAAGACATTGGATGAGGACCAATCGATGTTGATAAACAATATATGTCCAATCTGAGAGATGAAATGGCTCAACAAATGTGGAATACTAAAGAAATTAGGTGATTATCATAAACCGAATGACTCTCTTAGTTTTGTTGTGACTTGACTAGATTAGAAGGGTTATGTTGTAGTAAAAAAAAATATACTTCTAAGTATGTAAATGCCCTATAGATCAAGCATGTGAATCATGTACAATACAAGTTGCCGACATTGTAAGGGATTGACTCTTGTCAATTGTCCTAGTCGCTGGATGAATTATTGGGGAAAAGGAATGGGAGTAGTCCAGTTAGTGGATGGAGGTTGCAAGTGACTTAAGTTCATATGTATTTGGAAAGAAAACCTTGAAGGTGATACACAGGGGCGGAGCTACATGTATGAAAGGGTGGTCAGCCGAACACCCTTCGCCGGAAAATTATACCGTGTATATAGGTAAAATACCATCTAATAACTGGATATATAATTAATTGAACACCCTAAAACAAGACAAAGGCTTGTGGTCTGGTGGTAAGCGTGTTCATTTTTGAGTAAGAGGTATGCGGTTCAATTCTCGCTTGTAGCATTTTTTTAAACACACTATTTTCATTTATGTGTAAGAGGTCTGCGGTTCGATCCTCACTTGCTGCGTTTTTTTAACAATCTCTTTTAAAACAAAAAAAACACAGAAATAGTTGCTCTGTATCTTCTTTAATTAAGATTTTATTGTTTTATGTATATTTTCGGCATGTATTAAGTTAATTATTAGGTTTACACATTCTTAAGAAAAAAAAATTAAAGATAAAATTAAAGATTATTATCCACTATTATATTCTAAACTATTTTTTTAGAAAATGTAAAATAGTTAAGAATCTTACTAAAACAAAAGGTAAATATGGAAAAACGTTTCGATAATTCTCTCGATCTTTGAAACATTCAGTTATTTGAATCACGAAAAAAGTCTCAATAATTCATTTAATATGAACTAGAGGGAGTATATTCAAATAGTAGCTCCACTAAAAAAAAAAACTATCGACTCTTTTAAAGTTTTATAATTTTAAGTTCCGTATGATTTAGTTATTAAGTGATATGTAATTTAATTTTTAAATTTGGGTGCAGCCACTCATCAGTAAAACAAAAAATGTTTTGTGCACCCGCTCCACTAAACTTGTTTTTGTTGACTTTTGTCCATTAGTTTTGATTTATACCATTGAAAGTTTTACAATTTTAAGTTCCGTATGATTTAGTTATTAAGTGATATGTAATTTAATTTTTAAATTTGGGTGCAGCCACTCATCAGTAAAACAAAAAATGTTTTGTGCACCCGCTCCACTAAACTTGTTTTTGTTGACTTTTGTCCATTAGTTTTGATTTATACCATTGAAAGTTTTACAATTTTAAGTTCCGTATGATTTAGTTATTAAGTGATATGTAATTTAATTTTTAAATTTGGGTGCAGCCACTCATCAGTAAAACAAAAAATGTTTTGTGCACCCGCTCCACTAAACTTGTTTTTGTTGACTTTTGTCCATTAGTTTTGATTTATACCATTGAAAGTTTTACAATTTTAAGTTCCGTATGATTTAGTTATTAAGTGATATGTAATTTAATTTTTAAATTTGGGTGCAGCCACTCATCAGTAAAACAAAAAATGTTTTGTG
>JAJONY010003221.1:0-62990 GCA_029582405.1 Solanum gandarillasii
GTTGATTATGGATCCAATTGAGTGGATATTGATTGTTTATAATTGAATTAGTAGTGAATCATGATATTAAGATTAAATTACATGTTTTCCATGTCTAATCCTAGTCTAATTGATGAACTTGAAGTAATGTGTGTTTATGCCTTGAAGACGGAAATTGAAGATTTAGAGATAATATTCTAGGGTTGATGGTAGGTACAGTAATTGCTTGACCCCAATTGTAAAGATGAAATTCCCAATTCAAGTTAGGATTCCTTCCAATATTGTGGGTTAAGTTGATTATGGATCCAATTGAGTGGATATTGATTGTTTATAATTGAATTAGTAGTGAATCATGATATTAAGATTAAATTACATGTTTTCCATGTCTAATCCTAGTCTAATTGATGAACTTGAAGTAATGTGTGTTTATGCCTTGAAGACGGAAATTGAAGATTTAGAGATAATATTCTAGGGTTGATGGTAGGTACAGTAATTGCTTGACCCCAATTGTAAAGATGAAATTCCCAATTCAAGTTAGGATTCCTTCCAATATTGTGGGTTAAGTTGATTATGGATCCAATTGAGTGGATATTGATTGTTTATAATTGAATTAGTAGTGAATCATGATATTAAGATTAAATTACATGTTTTCCATGTCTAACCCTAGTTTAATTGATGAAATTGAAGTAATGTGTGTTTATGCCTTGAAGAGGGAAATTGAGGATTTAGAGATAATATTCTAGGGTTGATGGTAGGTACATAATTGCTTGAGAGTAAAAGTATATAGTCATGAATTGAATTACATTAAATTAAATATGATGGATCATTACTAGTAATGCTTGAGATTGAACCTTTATGATGATATATGATTAAAATCACTTAATAATGAAGCATGTGATTAGAATGCCTTGTAACCTATGCATGTAGTGATTTGATTACTTGATTTATGATTAAATCCATGTCTAATGTAGTGAATTCTAGATCTGTTGATTGAATATGATCTTTGATCCTTGAAGGGCAAAGTATGAGAATTATGCATGATTATGAGAATTATGTAAGTACTTTAATGACACTTTGAGAGAGAAGTGTTATTCATTATGATTAGATTGTTGTTGTGGGCTGATTGAAAGGTTATTCTCATGAACTCATAATGAACATTGTTGTCAAAGGTTGTTCTCACATAGTAGGGGTTCTAGAGTTGAAAGGCTTTTCTCACCTAATTGAATCTAAGAGTAAAAATGATCATGGATGGTGATAGTTGCTCACGCATGGTCTAAAGAGTTATTTTAATGAATTAAGTTGGATTGGTTGTCAAGGACATCTTTCCATGAGACTTGAGTCAAACTAGAGACTTAATAACTATCTTGTTTTGATTTAGGCCTAGCACCGAGTGGATATTGAAATGAGACGGAGGTTCACACCTACTTGAGTCCGAACTTCCAAAATGAGAGCTCTCACCTAGTAGATTCCGGGATTCCCAAAGTATGTCTCATGAGATGGAAGCCTTCACCTAGTGGAGTTTGGGTTTCTAGTAGCAAACTCTGTATCCCATAACTACGTGCCCCGTAGGATGTTTAGCTAATGGATCCAACTAAGCTAAACAACCGATTCTACCTTAGGCAAGTAGACCAACCCTTGACGGTGTGGGTAACACCGGGAGGGATCATGTGATAGCTCACATGGTCTCATGTCGATTAAGGCTATATCCCAACTACAACAAGATAATCATGCACTAAGACATGCTTGAGAAAACAACTCCAAGTGTTCAAACATCATGAACTAAGACATGTTTGAGAAAGCATCTCCAACTGTTCAAACATCATGAAATAAGACATGCTAGAGAAAGCATCTCCAAGTGTTCAAATATAATGAACTAAGACATGGTTGAGAAAGCATCTCCAAGTGTTCAAACATAATGAACTAAGACATGCTTGAGAAAGCATCTCCAAGTGTTCAAACATAATGAACTAAGACATGCTTGAGGAAGCATCTCAAAGTGTTCAAAATAACAAATGAGCTAAGACTTGCTTGAAGAAGCATTTCAAAGAGTTCAAGATAATAATGAACTAGGATGTGCTTGAAGAAAGTATCTCATAGTGTTCAAGTTAATTAATGAGGAACTAATATGTGCTTAATAAAGTATATCATAGTGTTCCAAGGTTTTAAATAGGGACTAGTCCCCAACCAAGAAGTATGATTATGATGACCTAAAGTGATACTTAGTATGGGTGGGATTGTGGGGTCTCATCAATGCATTGCACAAGTATGACTTGAGGTTACCTAGGAAGTGCTTCTCTTATATGATGTATGTTTAGATTGGATTGTTGCTATTGTTTCCTTCCTTGATATGTTTGACTAAAGGTGAATGTTTACTTGTCTATGAGATATAAGCTAAGGATGAGATCAAAGACGGTAAGTATGTATGATGGCCTAAGGTGATACTTAGTATGGGTGAGATTATGGGGTCTTATCCATGCATTGCACAGGTATGACTTGAAGCTACTTATGAAGTATTCCTCTTATGGTATGAAGGTCTAAGTATTGACTATACTTATGAATACGATATATCTTCTATGTTTGTGGATTATGCCTTATGTTGACTAATGGTTATATTATGTCTATGTTGGATATTATGCTTATGATTATGTTGTTATGCTCTTGTGATGTTATGCTAGCTATCATATTTAGTATATTTTGTACTGATGCATACTCTTGCCTACATTCTTATCAAATGTAGGGTCCTGCGATATTTAGTTTCATCCCCGTGGCTAGGTTCCTAGTAGAGCAAAGAGTTGAAACTTTGGTGAGTCCTCATAGCATCAAGGATTTGATCACCTTTCCCTTATGTCTTTCTTTTATGTTTTAGACTTTTGTATGGGATGCGTCCCAAAGATTTTCATGTATTAGATGGTTTTAGACAAAGTGTTATAGACTTCTGCTTGTTTTTATAAAGACTTTGATTGTATGATAAAAGTTTTAAAATCCCCGCATCATTTCTATTGTTTTATGTTATGATATGCTAAGGGCCTTGTATGAGACCCCATTTGGGGTTGAGTACGCCTTGTTACATCTAGGGAGTAACCCTGCGTTGTGACAGATATATGTTTCACGATTTGTGTATGTAAGCGTGTTCAATGTTAATTATACATATATGATGGGATTTTCCAAGTGCTTATGCAAATTCAGATGGAAATATTATATGGACTAAATTAGTCATATACTTTTTAAAAACATTAATTTCTTTGGTTAATTTGGTTTTATTCTCTTAAAAGAATTATAAGTTATTATTTAATTTTTAATAGAGACATAATTTTTTTAATTGTAATTGTGATTTCTATAATCATTTTGATGTTGTGTGGTAAAATATTCATAACTAATTATTTAAAGTAAACAAACACCTACAATTTAATATTTAAAAGTACTAATTAGACAAAACATCCTTACCATATCTACTAGAACTCACTATAAAGAAAAATAATTAGATAATAATTAATCACTTAGTTGTTTTCTACTAGATTTCCTCACCTCTCTCTCTCTCTCTCTCTCTCTTTTCTTCCCATCTCTCCATCCCCTTTCTCTCTTTGTCTATCCCCATTTGCTCTCTCCCTCTCCTCGATACTAATTTAACTTTGAGTTTGATTCTATTTATACCATATTTCCACTCTTACTCTAGGAATTCCTTTTCCTTTCCTTTAAACAAAAAATGTTGGTTTAATTACTAAACACAAAGATATATCAAAATCTAATTTATAAGAAAACACCAAATTTGAATGATCGTCTAGATCGTTTTCCCTTTATTGCTTTCTTTTCGATGTTTAGAGTATTCCTATAGCAACCCAAAGTCATTTAGGACTTGGAGGGTTAAATAGTACGGTCACCTGGTAGTTTATTTGGTTTTTGTGCAAGTTTCCATGTTTAGGAGCTTTAAATGTTTGAATGGTTGACTTCGGTTGAAACTTCAGGTAGACGATTTCACAATGCAACTCTAATGGTTCCTTTAACTCTGGAACATTGAGTTTGCTCCAGAAGGATCTTCAGTGCGGATCTTGATGCTTCTGAGATCATTTTTAGAAGACTTAAAATGGAGTTTAGGTATGGATTTGGGACACACTGTTTGTCGAGAAAACATTGGGTGGATGTTTTGATTACTCTATTGAGTCCGAAATGCCGAATTCAGTTGTGTAGCATAGTTCATTCACTTGCACATGGTTCTGAACGAATCCTTAGCACCCCATAATGGATTTTAAGCCTTGTGGAACTAGGTGGTCTGCATTAGCTGGTGCAACCCCTATTCCTCTTCACATTCGTGCATCTTTAGCCAAATTCATTCTCCACGATCTTAAGCTTAGTGTCATGCTTGTGGAGGCTAGTAGAGTTGGCCATCACGTTTGTAGGACTTGCACCGCATTTTCATAGTCCAAGGGGGCTGACCCTTGATGAGTCTTGGATTTTGACTCATTTAGGGCTTGTTATTCATAGTATTAGTGTCCTCGATGCCTATTTTGTGGTCTAAACTAATGTTTTAATGCTAATTTGCAGATATAAAGGCAAAAGAGCAAGGTAAGGACAACACCGGGCAAAAATGAGCGAAAAAGATGAAAAAGGCTGAAGATAGTAAATGCTGAGAATTGCCAAAGCCACTCGACGAATCGCCGAGTGGCACTTCAGCTCTCCTAATATTCCAGACTGCTAGCCCGGGGGAGAATCCAACTTGGCAATGGATTTGGACTTTTGGCGAACCGCTGAATGGATCAGTGACAAAGACTTTGATCGCTTGAAGTTACATAGTCTGAAGGATGATGAGCCAAGGCAAACCGGCGATGGAAAGGAGCAATTGGCGCATCACCGACTTGGTCAGCGATGCTCGACTAACTCCCCCGAGTGACCTAAAAGGCCAAAATCTGGGAACGTATAAATTGAATTTCAAAAAGAGAAAAGGAGATCTGGTCAAATCCTGCCATATCTTACCATTGTTAGACTTTGAGATTTCGTTAGAGACATTGCTTTTCTTAGTTTTTAGGAGTTTTCTAGTAGCTTTTGAGTTGGGTTTTGGATTTGAAGATAAAATGAAGCATTGTAAAGATTCAGAGATTAATACCCAACTTATGGAGAACGTAACTGGTATTAATTTCTTACTTTTTATGATGTGTGGCTAAAACCCCATTCTTGGGGGTGTGATTATGTGATTAATTGTCATAATTAGCTTATGGGTGTTAGGAATTACTGATTTAATTGCTGTTTTGAAGTAGGTTCGATTGGTAATTGAGTTTTAACTTATGATTGTAGTTGCAAATGCAGTTCTAGCGTAGTATTCTATGCTTGCTTGAGAAAGAGGTTTTAGAATTAAGGTTACCAATTGATGATTGGGTTGTTATCGGTTCAGCTCGAGAGAGTGAATTTAAATTCGATCCTACCTATCTAGATCGAGAGAGTTGATGGATTGAGGTTTTGGGCTGTTCTTAGTATGATGCTTGTTGAAGTTCGAGAGAACTCACTTGATTCATGATAGTTGATCGAGAGATGGCCATTACATCTAAAGCCTAGACTACCCACTAAGATTAAGCGACTTATTGTAATTAGTAATCACCCGTATAGCGAAATTGGCAATTAATCGATCACATTCCAAGTATCCTTTTCAACTTGATTACTCCCCTATTTTTCATAGTTGTTAATTGACAAACCTTATCCCCCCTATTTGACACTTATTGTCAACCCCTTCGATTTACTTCAATAATTTCGATAATTTCTATTCCTACAACCAATTAGAACATGTCTTTTATATCGTAATTGATTTCTCTACCTTATCACTCCCAGTGGAATCGACCCAACTCTTCTTTAGGTTTATACTAGATTGCGATCGCCTACACTTAGTATTGGATGAAGTGTAGTTGAGCGTTATCAACCCTTCATGTTCAAGTCTAGTCGCCACATTTGCAAAAGCTTGGGGGCTTTACCTTCCACAATCACAGACTGGGTCCCGTGTTTGTCAAGGTCACCTACCTAGTCTCTGAATGAAAGACCGGCCTCATTCTTTCGACACTTAATCATATTTTCAAATTGTGATTATGAGGGCTAGTGTCATGACCCAATTTCTCAAGTCCTTATGGCACCTACTATAACCCACCAGTAATTAAGCCAACCCATATTCCAAAATGACATGTAATGGGTATATGAGGAGAAACAAAGAGGAATTAATAATTTAACACAATTAACAAGACAAACAACGGAAAAAAATCAATAAATACATAAATTAAAAAACCCCTCCCATAAAATTAAAGTCACAAGTACAAAGCTACTAAATAAAAGAATACAAGCCCCAAAAGTGGGGCAAAAACAAATGACTTGTCTCAAAATACAAATGCTTAGTAAATAAAATAATGATGGAGATAGGTAAGATCTAGAATGCCATATGCTCACTCTCACCTCTGAATGCGGCAACTAAAGGCTCAATCTCAACGTTGATAGATGGTACTCGGACCTGCATCACGAGACAAATGTAGAGTGCATCATGAGTACAAAAATTACATGGACTCAATAGGCATCATAGACCGACTGGGCAAGAAAAGTAAGGGCAATATGAAATGTGAGAATTTCGCAACTGAAGTCAAAGAATGGAAAACTAATGCAAATGCACATAAGCATACTAAGGAAATGAAATTAAGTAAGTAAATACTAGCTAAAACCTAACTGGACCCCATAAGCCCATAAGGTACATTCCGGCACAAGTTTAAGTAAAAAGCTGAACAAACACCCATAAGCCTAACACGTATACATAATAGCTACATTTGTTAAGAATAGGACCTAGTGAGTCTAGAGTTAGAAAGTGTGTAGCCCCAACTTCGAACTATGGATAGACCTCCCAAAATATCCATATAGTGTGTAGTCCGAACTTCGAACCTTGGATAGGCCACCAAGTAAGAAAGAGTGCGTAGAAAGGACCTATAATGACGGATATACCTCCAAAATGTATGCAATAGGATCTAACAAACACGTATCAACTCTGTAAAGGATAAAGAACCCAAATCTCAGACTATGGTTGTAGATTAGTGACCAGCCATGTATCTGCGACCAATAATAGTATGTTGAAAGGTCTCAATTCAACATCATCGATATAAGGCCACCATGGAAGGCCGTTTACTCCAATAAAATCAATCATATACTCAAAGCTTGAACTGAATCCAATCCCAAACCATTGAACATTATCGTATACCTTAATCGTGAATCACCTGGCAATAGAAAAGGGGAACCATGGCTAAAAGGTCATCGAAACTGCATCATCTCTTAATCTACAATTCATTCTATTAGACCCAAGTCAGCTACATACATGTATAGGGAGCTAAGCAGTCCAAAACAACATCGGGGAGATTCTAAGGCCTATCAACTCCAAAATATGCAAGTCTAAGGCAAATAATAGTAGATAACTAGACTAAGGATAAACATTCTTCAATTCCAATAATAAAAATATACTAATTAACACCACAAGGGAAAATTGTCACTCCCCAAGCCTACACCCTGGACGTGGCTGGCACTCGAGAACCATCGTTGGTCCTCAAGCGAACTCTTGGACTGGCTCAATACTCAGGAGAAGACTTACTCAACAACATAGGGACTCAAATGCAAAGATTAACTCAATTGTCTCAAAATAAATAACTCAGAATATTTAAAAATATCCAACTAGCCATAAGAAGGCAACTCAACTCTTAAAATATTAACATGGAAAATGGAAAAAAAGACTCCTCTAAATGCTATTGCCTATCAAGCCTCTAAATATGATGATGGAAGTCGGGACAAGACCCACTTGAGTAGTTCTTGATTTTTGTTCAATTCTTGAACAATAGAGGTTGTGAATTCTTTCGTGTTGTTGATCTTTGGTAAAAGTTGTGTTGCCCAAAGGGATTGAGTTGAATTCATCATGTATTCATGTTGGGTTTGTTAATCGAGAAGAGTTTAGGAGAATTTCCCCTATTCGAAATGAGTTACAACCCTAAATTGAGCGTAAATATTTGTCAGATTTTCTGGGTATAGGTGTGGGGAGGCACGCGACCCATAGCGCCAAGGCTGCACTTTAGTAGTTTAGGCCCTAGCGCGATGCACCAGCAGTGTGCCAAGGCCCGACTTCTAAAGTTCAGGTCCTGGGCTGACACACCACTCAGTATGCCAGGGTCTCCTTATCCTTTTCTTTCTGTGCTTTATTTTTGGACGTGTTCCTTTGAATCGTGACTACATTCTCTTCTTTGTATTAGCTTCTAAAGTCTCCATTAATCCTTGACAATTTCTTCATGTCCTAATCACATGTCTTAATTCACATTCCAAACTAAAGTAAGTTTAAAAGTAAAGTTCAAGAGGTTTTTTTTTGAGTCATTTGATAATTTTTTTTGTAATCAACAATGGTTTTGAGCTAAGTCTTGAGAAAGTAAATATGAGAATGAGAAGAAGTGTATTCATGATTGAAAAATAGTATAAGGGAACTAAATATTCCCAAATGTAACACTTTTCCATTTAAAAGAGAGAAACAATGATTTCTATATGGGTTTATGAGTTCAGAGATGTTTCAGAGTATTACCTCTTTTAAGAGGATATTTTGAGTAATTACCTCAAATTGAGAAGAGTTATGTTTTCGAGATTTGAGCATGAGTTTAAATATTATAGGGAGTAGTATTGAGCACCGATATGGGGATGAGTTTAGACAACTCATATTCCTAATAAACCATGTAGCCAACATGGGTAAAAGGTTGTACTTTTTAGATGATTCCTTATTTCTTTTAAGCATAGCTTAATGGATCCACTTAGTTGGGGTGTTCTATACCCCGGCAAGGTATAGGACAGTTGGGCGTTTCGTGCCAAATTTGGGTGTTTAAACTTCTACGCTCCCAAGCTCTTTTAAGTCACTCTGGGTATAATCATTTTTTTAACAACAAAATATATTTTTTCATTAGTTCCACATTTCGTAGAATCTATTTAGTATTTGATCTACGTCATGAATTTTTTTACTTAAGCTCTCGAATTCTCCCACTTTATCATCAATATTCACGCCATTTTGTTGCTTCTTAATTGGTAGATGTTCAAATGTATTTGCGCTATCTATCAAATAGCACTTGCCAGTATTTGTTCAATTTTTATCCCTCAAGTGCAATACTTTCTCAATTTGAAATAATCGTGTTGTTCTTATTAGGTCTTGACAACGTTTATTTTTATACACCCATTCCAAGTTCTGGCACGTGAGTTAAGGGTAATCTCATATGTCTCCAATTATTTGACATTGTTTTCACCCTTGACAATTTCAGCCAGATAATACTAAAAGAGATTTTTTTAAAAATAATTGTCCGCAATCGTTGATTTAGCAAATCCAACTCTCGTTTGCTTGATTAATCATAACTTTCTTAATCTCGAGCTTTTCATCAAATTTGGATTATTATTTATTTATTTATTTTCTTAAATAGTATCCCTTATAGGACTAGATCCATTGGTTTTTGAATACTCTACTCTTGAAATTTTGCATACTTACTCCGCGCTTACTAAATGTTTCATTTTCTTTCAAAGGTTGACTTAATTTGAGCATCAAAGGGACAAACAAATTATAAACGACATGGCCGATCAAATTATGATCAACTTAGTTGAAGATGAGTTTAACCATGTTACGACCCAGGGGTACCCCCTAGTTGTAACATGGTGTACTTGACCCTTCGGGGGTCTCATACAAGCCCTTAGCATATCATAACATAAGATAATAGAAAAGTATGGAAATTTTAAAACTTTTATCCATACAATCGAAGTCTTTTATTACAAATAAGCGGAAGCCTTTTTTCTAAACTTTGTCTAAAACCATCTAATACAACTTGAATAAAACTCTTGGGACACAACCCATACAATAGTCTCAATATATGAAATAAAAGACATAAAGGAAATAGTGGGTTTGTCCTCGAAGCTATGAGGACTCACCAAATCTTCAACTTCTTTGCTCCTTAGAAACCTAGCTTCAAGAATGGAACTCAATCTCCGAAATCCTACATTTGATGAGAATGTAGGCAAAGTATGCGTTAGTACAAAATGTACTAAATATGTTAGCTAGCATAACCATAAGGGCATAAGATAAGGGTTAGTCAATATAACACATAATCCATAATCATATGAAATACTTCATGAAACATAAACTATAATCATAAGAGAGGGTATCGTAATAACAAGCAAAGTCTCCAACATAAGCATCATATAAGCATTATTAACCTCTTTAGTCATCTATACCATAATAGAACTATTCTCAAGTAACCTCCAAAGCATACTTATTCAATGCCTAAATAGCATCCTATAATACCATCCAAGCTAAGTATCCAGTTTTGGTCATCTTAATCATAGTCTATATGCATGGTCAACTCTTAGTCTCTTCTACCATAAGTGAAATATACTCCTAAGTAACCTCAAAGCACACTTGTGCAATGCATGAAAGGCATCCCATAATATCATTCAAACTAATCATAACCTTGAAGTCAACATAGTCATACTTACCCTCCTTTGGCCTCATTATTAGCTTACTTCTCATAACCAAGGGAATCTCTCACCTTTAGTCAATACTAACAAGGAAGGAAACTATAGCACAATCCTATCTCAAGATACATCACTCAAAAGAACACTTTCTTGAATAACCTTGAGTCATACTTGGTGCAATGCATGAATAGCATCCCATAATACTATTCATGCTAGGTACCACTTTTAGGTCCTCATACTAATACTTCTTGGTTTGGAACCTAGTTCCTCTCTTTAACTTTAGAACACTATAAGGTACTCTCTTAAGCACATCTTAGTTCATTATTAACATGGACCCTATGAGATACTACCATAAGAATGTCTAAGTCCATTTATACTCTTGAACACTATGAGGTACTTCATTAAGTAAGTCTTAGTTCAATTATGCTTTAGAACACTATGAGATGCTTTTTCAAGCATGTCTTAGTTCATTGGATATAGAGATTGCCACTAGAAATCTTAACTCAACTATATGAAGGCTTCCATCCCATGAGACCTAACTTTGGGAAAACCCACACTCTACTACATAAGAGTTCCCCCTTTAACTTGGATATTCCTCACATCAACTAGGTGTGGTTCTCCTTTCAACTTGGAGCCCGGACCCTCTCTTGTGTGACACTCCATCTCATTGTCAATATCCACTTGAGGTCAAGCATACACCCCAAGATTTCACTATTAAGCCTTGCTTAACATTCATGTGTCATGGAAGGATGTCCTTGACAACCAATCCATGTTCAAGTGATTCTATCACTTTATACTTTCAAGCATTTATAAGATAGGTTAGGTGAGTATAGATCTTTCACCACCATTTTACCTATTAGACTTTTATTCATCACCTTAGCCTTACTCTCAAAGCCCTAATGATTCAACATTCTTGCCTAGAAGACTTACTCTCAAAGCTCACAATCATCAATTACCCCTATATTCTAAGGCATTCTAATCACATTCTTTATTATCAAGTGATTCTAGTCATAATTCATCAAAAAGTTCAACTTCTATGCTCTAAAAGTCAAGATCCATCATACATAATAAGGTCTAGTTCAATTCATGTCTATATGTTCCTAATCTTGAACCATTACTACACATGACATTAATTTTAGAAGATCAATTCTAATTCTTCACTTTCACCTTTCATGACATAAACCCACACATATCAAATTCATCACATAGACTAGGGTTAACCATAAAAATCACATAAATCCATCATAATATCATAATTCAATGCTAATTGATTCATAATTAGGTATTATCCACTAGATTGGAATCATACCGAAACACTACCCACAATGTAAGAAAAAACCCTAGCTAGAATTGGGTTTTGACTTCACAATTGGGTGAAAACCTAGGGGATCTATGGGTGGAAGAACCCATAGATGATTAAGCTAACATACCTTAATTCAAAGCCCTCACCAAGCTTGCATTAGTGGAGAAAATCTGACTTACTCCCTTCTCTTCTTCTTCTTCTTCTTCTTCTTCACTTCTAGAGAGATAATTATTTGGAGAGAATTTGGGTTCTTTGAAGAATGAATTAATTCAGTTATTTTAGGGGCCTATTAGGTTTATATAGGTGGTTTAATAACTAACTAATTACTAATTAACCCCTAAGCCCCTAACTTAAAAACAAAACTTAAAATCTGCCTTGACTAACGAAACTCCCACCCACGGACCGTGGGTGGGTCCATGAATTATACTGCACATTCATAGGTGAGGTACTGGAGTTCAACATGCAGGGGAAGGTCATCCTTGACCCACGACCCCAACCCATGGGCGTGGGTCCATCTACTGGCCGTAGATGCCCTTCGTGGGAAGGCTAATTTTTGACAGCTTTTGGGCTGTTTTAAGGGTCCTTGGGGGGTCGTACATTGACGCCCTAACCCTACAACCCTCATTCTAAGTACGGGAATCATTTTTATGATTTTTAACCCTCATACCAAACTCTAAAACCCTAACACAAGGCTCTAGAACTCTCTAGTTTAGTTCACTAGTTTCCGAGGCGTAACAAACCATGAAGGAGCCGAGTCATACCAGGATAAAATTGCTAAGCTCGAGGAAAAAGTGGAAAAAATAGAATAATAAATTGATGGTATCAAGGAAATGATAGCCGATATTAAGAACTATTCTAATGAAGACTCATTGAATTACGATCTTAAGGACTTCTCCAATGAAGATTTAGAGGGATACTCTCCTATTCACGCAACTGCATATCCCAACTTTGATTGTAATGCTCAACACTTTTAAGACATGCATCCACTTCCACAGAATGAGGCATTTGACAATTGAAGTGAAACAAGCAAATATGAAGAAAATGGTGGGAGACATTTCAATAGAGAGACTAATCAAATTTCTTTCACAAATGAGCTTGCTTCACAACTTGGGACAAATATGGTTGAAATTGAAAGTGAAAACGAGAAACCTTATAACCTCATTGATACTCCAATGTATTATGGGATAGGTATTCCCCAGATGCACTTGACGGCATATGTTGATTGGTTAACAAGCATAGGGCAAGGCAATGAATTTCTTATGAGGATTTTTGTTAGGACGTTTACATGGCCAACCTTGATGTGATATGCAAACCAAGACACATGGAAATGTTCTCTTGGGTTGATATGGCCAAAGATTTTACTATGCAATACGGGCCTCCTAATAGTGCATCTAAAGGGTGTGGTTTGTCGAAAAGGAAATCTATTGAGTCTCATGAGGAAATGAAAGGGGATGAATCTTAAAAGAAAGTACCAAAATCATCTTTGGGGCATTATTGTTTGAATGAGGCACAATCTAGGGACAAAGGGAAGACTATCACTGAAGAACCAAATGTTCCTCAACTAGTGCCTGAAGCGAGAAAAAAACTCAAAATTTCACCCCTTTGAGTGAACTAATTTCATTTCTTTTCGAAAAGTTGAGATAATTAGGAATTTTACAACCAAAGCCTCGTGAAATTCTTTTGCATCCTTTTAACCCAGCCAAACAATGTGCTTTCCATTCAGGCATGTTAGGTCACACTACTGATGAGTGCCAGTGTTTGAAAGAAGAGATCCAAAAGCTATTGGATAGTGGTATGATCATTCAAAGACGGGTAGCTCTCCCTAAGTTTGTTTGGCATCAACTTTCAGCCGTCACGCCAAAGTTAAATCACAATCAAGCAATTTATCCTCAAAGTGTCAGTCAAGTTCCTCTTCACAGTCAAGAAACTATTGGATCAAGGATTATTGCACCAAATTTACCCTTTTAGGAATCTGCTGCACGCACTTATGATATAGTCGAAAAGAGTACCCAAAATGATTTCATTCTAAACAATCATTAGGTGTACGGGGGATTTTCTCAAAAGATGACTTTTGAGTGGCATAGAGCAGAGAAATTAGTTTTGGTGTAACATCTTTTTGAGAAAAACTACGTATTTTTTTGTGAGCTTAAATGATCATTTATTTGTATGTTTTCAATTTCTTTTTATGTAAGGCGAACTATGCTTGACCTGATTTCCTTGGTGGATAGGTAGGCAGCCCATATAGAGACTCGGTCATATTAATTTAGAAATTCTAATATATATTTTGCATGTAACTGTAACTACTCCTGATTTCCTTGGTGGATACGTAGGCAGCTTATATAAGGTTCAGTCGATTTATTATAAAATTGTAGTATTCCCCCGAGAAGGAGAATGAAGCGGGACATAATTTTGGCATGCAATCGAGATAATTTTTGGAAGCACGCCAAAATTTGTAAAGGATAAGGATCAAGTTGAAGTCAAGATTTGATGCTCGACATGTGTCAACCTTTCTCCAAATCAAATTTTCTTTCCTTTCATTTTCAACATTAGAGACTACTAGTTAATACCTTATTCCCGTCCACTCGTCCTAGACTTGAATTTTTGCCTCCAGTCTAAAATTCTTATTTATACAAAATCACAAGCATAATCTATTTTATCGAATATATAATTAATTTTGCATTTATTTCATATATGCTCATGCACTAACAATTTATTTTTGTTTTTATAGTTTTGTTTCTTCTTTAGAGGTTGCCTAGCATTGAACACTGTTTTGGCAGGGAATCTGCGTCAAGGACGAAATTATAATGGTAGACAAATTGAAAGCATTAAATATGGGCATGGATTAGTGGGAGCACAAAATGATGATCGTGAGAAGAATGTGGTTCGAAGAAATACTCTGGTCAATCTGGATACTACTTTTAGCCTTTTTCCTACCATTACAAAAACTTCAATCTCAACTCAAAATATTTGTTTAACCATATCTCCTCGCCCATCTTCTGCCTATACAATGTCTCCACAAATGCCCTCAGTATACACTATCAATCCCAATAACTTTCAAGTCACCATATTGTCAAATACCCATCCTCCCACAATTGTATTTCCTTAAAATGAAAACAAGCATTACCAATTGACAGCTCGCCTTTATTCTAGACGTGAGAAGGATATTTGGTCAATTTGCCATGAAGATTTGGGAAAATACTTCCACAATCTGAGAAAACTTTTGATGAAGAGTTGCGCTCAAGAATTTGTTAGAGTTTGAAGTATGAGAATTTATGTGTGCATCCAACTGTTGAACTTCCGCTAGGGTATACACTACCTAAGTTCAATACTTTCAATGGGAAAGGAAATCCCGTCGCTCACTTAAAGGACTATTTCAGTAGATTTGTAATACTTCGTATCTAAAAATGAAGAAAAATCCTAGTTTTCAGAAAACTGGTGCCAATACCGACGGAACTACCCACAGACCATAGGTGGGACCACAGACCGTAGGTGGTGTTCCGTTGTTAAGGTTAATATCATTATAGTCTTTATCCCACCCACGATTGACCAATACGGTCCGTGGTTGGACCTATGGACCGTAGGTCTTCCCGTAGGTGAGGGTCAGCAGCCAGTTAGCGGGAAATTGCTGTTGGGTAAACTTCAAACGGTCATATCATTTAGCATAAAAGGATAGAGGTGGCCCATGACCTATGAATTAAAGATAATTGAATCCTCTTTCCAACGCCACCAATTTTGCTAAAATCCCATCTCCGAGTAAAATGTTATGCTCGTTTTAGTGAAGCCTTGTCAGGCAGACTTGACTGACGACCCCTACCTATGGTTTGTAGGTCAACATACGGACCATAGGTCCCTCCATGGGTAGCCTTCGATAACCTTGAAGTTAGCATCATTTAGGTCTTTTTCCTATGTGTTGGGCACTTAAACTACGTTGTTTGATATCTAAACTACGTAGTTTTGGTCACTTTTAGCCTAGTAACTAAATTAGAACTTACCCTAGTCAATTCATTCTCCAAAATTCATCCAATTAGAACGAAAAGAGGAGAAAGAAGTCGAGAAGCCTTAGTTCAAGAACGCAACAAGGTTTCATTAGTTCCAGCCTCGAAATGGAAAGATTTCTCCTTGAAATTCATCACCAGGTATGTGGGATTTTACTAGTGGGTTCCTTTCACCCATTAAGTCCCTAGAATTCAGATTCTTGATTCCCTCAATATTATCTAGACATAGGGTTTCTAGAATATCAGCAAATTATTATGAATTAGTTATTTTAATGTTCCTAATCAAATTATCATGTAGTAGATCATTTTTACCCAGATTCATGCATAAATTCAAAACCCTAGTTATGTAGTTCTTTTAGTTCATGAATTACATTAGTTAGGACAGATAAACATATATACATGTCTCAGTTTTAGAATGTTTCATTATCAGATATACATGTTGCATTTTCAGATTTGCATGCCAAATTATTGAGCTATCCAGTTTACTTCAATATGTTATAAATTTCACATATTCAGTTGGGAGTTGGCTTAATACCGAGTTGGACTAGGGTCAGTCACCCTTAAGTCCCAGAACTACGTGCCCTCGTAGGTTATAAGTCCCCTCTGTGGGCATTAGTTTAGTGATCACAATAGTCATGCCTCTATACCTCTGGCAGGGTATATTGGGTCCTCTCGATGGGGCGTATACATCGGACTCCACATTTGGCTCATGTGGTTTTATGTCGGTTATTAGTAACTCCCACAGTCAGATTCTAGTGCATTGACTAGGTTATCAGTTACAATCCATTATTCAACTTCAACATATATAAACTTGGTTATTATATTCAGTTAGTTCATGTTAAACATTTTCAGTATAGTATCATGCTTATCTCATGTCATTGCTCAGTTATATGCTTTGTTCAGTTATGTATTTTATTCAACTTTATTCTATCCTACATGCTCAGTACTTTTCAAGTACTGACGCATACTCTGCACTACATCTTCTCGTGATGTAGGTTTAGGCCCTCAGCTTTCAGATCACGCATAGATCGGTTTCCAATCTCCATTTCAGCAGCATCAATGGTGAGTCCTCATTCTTCAAGGACGATTGGCATGATTATCTTTTCTACTTTTAGTCTTTAGTTTTAGTTTTGCTAGATTTAGCTGGGGCATGTCCCAGCATTTTTAGTCAGTTAGAGGCTTTATTTCAGACATAGTTAGATTCAGTTTTAGCTTTGGTGTTTGATATTTCAGTTGTCATTAAACTCATAGTTCTTTTATTCAGATATTAATAGGTATTCCCCATCCTTTCAGTTTACATGATGTTTTTAGCTTCCGCACAATACTTTGTTAATTCAGTTATCTTTAAGTATGCTTATGATATGCCAGCAGGGTTAGCTTGGGGTCACTCATGATCCTAGGTCCCGTGTCCACGTCCTGGGAGTAGCTTCGGGGCGTGACAAGATTCGTTGGTACTGGACATGATGAATCCATACAAATGAGATTGTTCATTCAAAGTTTATCATGATTGGAACTAGCTTGAACTAGCTTGGTACACTAAGCAAGACTTTAGGAAATGGCATACATGGGAAGATATGGCTCAAGACTTTATAAAGAAATATGAGTTCAATAATGGAGATGATTTTCATATAGCCAATTTGCTCAAAGTGAAGAAAATTTCGCAAGAATCATTCCAAGAATATGCCATACGATGGAGGTTAGAGGCTTCAAAATTACATCCTTCATTGCCTGAAGAGGAATTGATCTCAACCTTCATCCAAATTCAGGATTGCTTATATTATGATAAACTTCTTGGAACTTGTGCACACAACTTCTCTAACTTTATTAAGGTTGGCAAAGAGATAGAAAATGGTATTTAAGGAGGAAGAATTGTAGACAACTCAGCAAAACAAGTCGTCCACCAAAACTTCTAAGCAAAAATACCAGTTAATCCACAAAGCAAAATGAGAGACAAAAACTCAATTTTCATGACTATGCAATAACCACAACACCATCTAAGTGATCAATTTTTTCAATCTCATACTAATTTCACTTATTGTAATGTGCTTCTCCAGCATCCTTGCAAACAACAATTTCATCAAGCACAATCTAGCTTGTGATCACAAAAGAAAGTGAGATTTTTATGCTTCACTCCTTTGAATGAGCCATATGTAGATATATGTGAGATTGAGAGCAAATGAACTTCTGTAATCAAGAAAAAGATTCATTCCTGAGTATACGCCTAAACACTTTGATCCATCAAAGAATTGTACTTACCATTCAAACATTCAAGGATATGACTCTGAAAATTGTCCTGCACTAAAATTCAAAATTCAAAGCATGATTGATAGTGGAAAGATAAAGTTACAACTAGAGTCTTAAATCAGCAATGGAAATATCGCAAACAATAACACAATTGTTATGGGTGATCCATCAAAATTGGCACCAAAGCATTTGAAAAGAAAGCGTGCAATCAGTCAAGAAGAATAGCAAGGGCATTATTTTTGAAACTTGAGAATATCATTCTCAATTCACCCTCTTAGTAGTATCTACTCTTGTTGCAATCCTTTTTAGACTTTTGTAATGAACTACATGTGACCTGATTCCTACTAGTAGCGGGATACATAGGTGCCTATTTTGGTTTCGGTCTCAACATAATAACAATTCCATTCTCCCCTAAGAGCAAAGACTAAGACAACTTTGCAGATGGCCTATAACTATTCGAAAAAGGAAAAGTCGAGATCACAAGTCATACTCGCATCATCAAATTGTTTCAATGCCATAGCAATAAAAAATACAGATTCAAAGCCAAAGCTTCATGGTTCAATGCAAGGGAACCATTTTCTTTTATATTAACAAATTTTCTTTGAGTAATGCAGAGGTTGATTTTTAGTTATTCTTAAACGATAACACCCAAAGCTCAACATCAAGTCAAAATTTGCAAAATTCAGATGGTGCAACATCGACAAGAATTAAATTTGAAATTCATAATTTTTCTTTGAGCGCATAATTTATAAGTAACAAAATTTCATTGAAGATGAAGCTCCTAAGTATGGGAACCATATGCAGTTCAATACTGTAAAGGTACTGCAACAAGCTTTTCATACTAGGTTTTGAATGTTTGCTATCACAAAGAAATCGCACCAAGCTCATTACATTGCGCAAAAAATTGTATTTGTAAATTTGCACTATACATTAGGTTAGTCCATCCTAAAATATGACATATTGGGTTCACTCACCCTCAAATAGGATATGTTGGGTTAGTCCACCTTCAAACAGGACATATTGGGTTCGTCCACCCTAAAATAGGACACATTGGGTTCGTCCACCCTAAAATAAGACATATTGGTTTCTTCCACCCTCTAATAGGATTTTTTTGGTTCATCCACCCTAAAATAGGACACATTGGGTTCGTCCACCCTAAAATGGGATATAGTCCACCCTAAAATACGACGCATTGGGTCCATCCACCCTAAAATAGGATATATTCGTTCATTTACCCTAAAATAGAAGATATCGGGTTCATCCGCCCTCAAATAGGACATGTTCGGCTACTCTGCCCTCTGATAAGATGTTTTAATCTCATCTATATCTAATGAGACATCTCACAATTCTTTAATTATTTATTCATTCTTAAAATATACATATGCACTGCATGCTATCTTTTAAATTTATTGAAAAGCCTATCTCTCTCAAATGAGATATCTCGTAATGCTTTAATTATTTATTTTAAACATATGAGCACTGAATGTTATCTTTTAAATTTCTTGAAAAGCTTATTTGTTTCTAATGAAACATCTCGCAGTCCCTTAACTATTTATTTATTTTATACATAGGATCACCACATGCATTTTAAATTTCTTGAAAAATTGAGTTACATATATATGTCTCTTTTACTAACGAGACTTCACAGACACATAATTTGAAGCAGTTATTTCAGATAAAAGAAAATGCAATATATTCATTTTATCACATCTGGAGCATTGATTCAGAAAGGATGTAATTTCCTTATGATATTTTTCATAAGATATTTATTTATATTTCTAGCATTATATTATTTCCTAACAATTTTATCAAGATTTGGCAGCACAATCCACATACAACAACAAGAGACACAATGCGACGTGGAACTTTATCTAAGCAGTGGATTGGGGTAATTTGTTGAGAAAGTGTAGCTTTCCAACAAATGTTAAAGGTCTACCTCAAATTCTGCTCGATTCCACTCTCAACTACTCTCCTCGATCACAATACCCAGTAACATCATTTCAACACTGGGCAACTTTTGTAAGCTCGCGACTACCTTGTTTCCAAAATCCTCTACATTATCAGTTATCCAATGCTCATATTATCTCATACTCTTCCAAGGTCGTATTTGTTGGTCAGGAAAAATTGGTTACTACGTCAACTTCTTTGCCCAAAAAGCTCTTACATCGTCTCTAGTCAAAGAGGGACAAGTTGTTGACATCAAATTTCGACTCTCCTTTCTTCTAATTTGTTGTTTTTGAGCTTTTAATTTAATAACGTATCAAATTATCCCTTTTCACAACTACTTTTACTACTGAAATTGTATATTTTATTATTAAAGTTATATTATCACCTTTCATACATATTTTCCTTAAATAATTGATTGTTGTCATTTTAGTTTAAGTTTTGTATTTTATTAAATTAATTCTAAGTCGATATTTTGTATCTACATTTTATATTAGCATAAATTTGTAATATTGGTATTTTTTAAGGGGAAATTACTTGATAAAGCAAACACATATAGCAATGCATAAACGATATGAAAACATGCTAAAAGGACTTTACATAACATGCAATTACAAAGCTAAAACATAAGATAAGATGTTTCAGAAACACAATTCATAATCATGGTCAATGCAATCTTAACATATTTAAAACACTTGTTGAGATACTTTGAAAGTAACCTAGTTTATTATTGTAGGTGTTTACCACTAATCAACATAGACCATGTGAGCTCAAACATGATTATGGTGTCTATCCCACACCAAAAAGAGATGTCCTACTTGCCAAGGTAAGGACCATAAACTTCTAGCTTACATGGATCTACCAGTTAAGACATCCTAAGGGGGCACATAGTTAGAGACAAGGAGATTGCTACTAGAGACCCGACCTCTACTAACGAGAGAGCCTCCATCTCAATATCCTCTCAGTGCTAATTAAAATCCCACAAAATAGTAATTTATCATATTCATTTCATTATCCATGGAAAGGAATAATTACGCTACCAATCCAAGCTAAAGTCATTTAGAATAGCTCCTAACCATTCAACCTTATGAATCTTTATGTGATAAAACCTTTAAATAAATTATTTATACTTTCATCTAAAATCATCCTCATGACAATATACATCAATTTCATAAAAACATGCATCTCTTCATAAATTCATATTTCATAGTTCATAAGCTTCATCATGTGTTCATAGTAAAAAACTATGGATCATGCATGAGTTCATATGAATTCAACTCAAAATCATGTAAATACTTCAATTCATGCATTAGAAGATAGAAAACAACTAATTGAATCATAATTGAGAAGAACCCATGAAAATTGAATAAAACCCTAACTATGATTTGAGAATTGAACTTGTAGAATTGGGATCTTTGGGACCCAATGGAGGAAAGGACTCCATAGGTGAATACTAACATATCTTGATGATACAAGCCCAAAAGCTATGGTTAATTGGAGACCTTGAAGTGAAACCTAGCTTCTTCTTCCTTTGCTTGAGAGAGAAATTTGGGAAAGAACGTAGAGGGAATTTGGGATTTAGGAGAATGATTTTAGAATAGATAGTTTTAAGACTTAAAATACTTAAATAGGCTTAGAATAGGGGTCGAAACTACATGGCTTACGTAATAATTACTTAGGAAAAAGACCCAAAACCCCTGAAAATTAACTGTCGAGCTAGTCTACGGTCCGTATACCCCAACCATAGAACCTTCTAGGATCTGTAGACCCCAACCATAGAACTCAACTTTGACCCTAAAATTTTTACCAAGTAGGGGACCTTTCTACGAGACCTATCTATCACCCCTAAGACGTTTGATAGACCAAACTGATCAACCGTCGAATTAGATACTAAAACTTGATTTTTTTTCAAAAATTCAACCCACTTTCTATGGATGCCTTCTACGGTCATAGAACATAAACAATGGCTAAATATGCTATCTTTTTTTTTTTTTTTTTAAATCTGAGGCGTTACAATAATGCTAGTTCTAATGTAAGCATTTTTTTTAAAAATCAATCAAAGTGAAGAGTAATACAATACATGCATAACCACTATTCAAGAAATACTAAATATTAGGTCTACATTGTTAATTCCTCATGGTTACTACAACCCTAGTCGTGGAATTATCTACTCATGTTTGTTTTTGTCAGAATTCAAATTAGTTGAGTTAAGATAAATCATGAACTTACAAAAATTATTGATGAATTCCGGAATCTTAAATTGAAGAACAAAAGATGATATATAAACAAACGATTCAAGAATTAAAATGGAAAAGTGTTTCACAAATTAATCCTCAAAACAAAGCTCCAAAGTATCAATTGTCTAACGTAAAAAATGAATAATAAAAGACTATTTATAGACATTTAATCCTAAATAAACTGGTCTAAGAAAACATAGGAAAAATGGGTTTCGACAGTCGGGTCTATGGCTCGTAGACTCCACTCGTAGAAGGAAGCTTTTTCAAAGTTCATTTGGACTCTTTCTATAGACATGATCTACAAGTCATAGACCTTTGAACAGTCCATCCTGGCAAATCACTGTCCAAGTACTGGAGCTCAAAATCTTTGATCTTTTCTACGACTTGGACCTATTACTCGTAGAAGTTCCTATGGCTCGTAGTCCAATTTCACGCTCCCACACTTAGCTAAGAATTCTTCAATCCTCATCTATAAGTTAGTTCTATGGCTCATAGGTCGACACGTAGATCTTTAAAAAGTTGTTGCTTCACTACAAATCTTTGCTCACACTTTCAAAACCTATTTTCCTGCAAACATCAACAAAAAACCATCAAATCTACTAAAAATGCTTAACAAACATGCAAAAATCCAAGTTTAAAGCATTAAAAGTACCGTAAATTTGTGTTACATTAGAGCCACAACAATAGGTTGTACCCTTGGAATTTGAATAACTTGTGTCCCTGCCTGAGCAGAAATATGAGCCTCATCATGAACCTTGGGTCCACTTGAAGTACTAGGCAAAGTCCATGCTTGGGACATAGCCTCCACAAATCTGAGGATCCTGGAAAATGTTTCTTGTAGAACCGGCATGACCATGAATATTCGTGGAGGCTAGGATGACCCTATACAGTCTGGCTGATACTGAATATGCCCTACCTATATATCAAACTCTGGTGAGGGTGACCGCTCGTGATCTCGACTGATTCTATAGCCCATGATCTACCTAGACCTTTAGGTCGATCTTGGTTTCTACCACTAGCTAGGGCTAATTCTGGAGGTACAAGAGTCTCTCTCCCACCCGTTGAAATACCGTCCTAGCCATCTGAAAAAATGTAATAAAGTGAGTTTAGATATTGCTACAATAACCAATGTACGATAGAAACAAGAAACAATTAAGTATTCCTAAGAATGCACTATATCCTCCAAAAGATTTGGTATGAAAGTCATCGTACTGATCCATGAGACCCTACTAGACACTTTCTCCTATACTGGTAAGACCGCTAAACCTAACGCTATGATACCATGCTATCATAACCCAAAACCAAATCACGATGGCATGCACACCCACAACCCCCGAGTACGCAAACCAAACCCAACTAACTAGAGAGAAATAACAATTTAATAATAAGGAATAAGTGGAAGCCAAAATAATAAAGCTACATAATAGGGAAATAATATAGAACTATAAATACGATACATGATATACAAAAAAGGCTCGAAAGTTACCAAGAATGACAAACTAACAAAAAACCAAATCCAGACCTGGTGTCATTACAAATATATACAAGTGAACTCACTAATCAAAATACAAAATACAAGTCTTTACATAAGAGGGGAAACAGGAAAGTCATTGGTCGGTAGGAGCTCACACTATCCAAGTCTATGCCAGCCACCGGAGAATCTAACACACAGTGAGGGTGGCTTGTACTGGGAGTTGCATCAGGATAAGATGCAGAAATATAGTATGAGTACCAAATCATGGTATAGTCAGTAGGCCTCATAGGCCAACCGAGATCAGAAGGATCATAAATATAAATAAGAAACACTATAGTTCTAACATGGAGTCTGATATAAGACAAAAAGTAAGCACACATTACTGACAAGAAAGAAAACAACAATTCTAACTATACAAGTCAAACAATCACATGCAAACAATCACATGCAAACAATCACACAATGAGATGTGATGCACATGTGGCCAATGCATGTTTAAAGTAAAGAGTTCTGGAAGTATCTCGCTTGGTGTCCCGTGGACTGCCCAAGACAACCATGGAACCCACCTAGCTCAACTACAAATGTAATAAAAGTAAAACTCACAATTTGGTCTGTGAGCCGCCAAAGCTTAGCAACATATATATGGGCAGGTGAAAATAATGTATTTCCTTAAAAAAAAAAAAAAACATTCCAAGCGCAACTGAATCGCTTAAACCACAAATGAAGGTCATTTCATCAGAATGTTGACCCAAGTAAATATTTGCAAGGAAGACACATAACAAAATGAAAAACATCGTAAAATCATTCTGATGACCTCGGGATCCAAACCAATGGTCATTCTAGAGAAAAATTAGCATTCTAGAGCTAATTGTGCTGATAGAGTTCTCATATGAGTATATTTACCATGAATGTTTACTGAAGTTAAACTTTGGCAAAAATATCAAAGTTAAATGCCTAACAACACAATCTTAAAATTAAGGCCTCATAAACCGAGCCAACCATCCTACTAGACCAAAATGGACACTCTAAAGCTAATAGAATTGTCGGAAATCTCATACGACATCAAATTTTCTGAATGTTGACTAAACTCTACTCTTTCACTTAAAGAACCTCCAAAAGGGTAAAACTTACACAAAACTCTCCAGACCAGCTAGGTAAGAGTGCCACCCAATTCATTACCACAAAAAATCTACAAGAAAGATATGGGAAGGGAAAAAGAAGTCAAAGAATTCCAAAAAAAGAATAAATGACCACAAGGGTCATTAGATGAAGCCATAACCTACCTCAGTGCAGACCTCACGCACTCAAAAATTATAATTCCAAAGCTTAACGCTTGCACTCTATCAAAAACATAATCACAACTTGAATATGAATGTTTTGACACCAAAAACACAAAAATTGGAGACAAACTAAAAATTGAGTAAAAACATGAATATGGGACTCACATCGAGAATCATGAAATTGACTCCGCAGAAGGCCCAATTTATCTTTCAGAGATTTTTCCCTAAACATGACACATTTCAAGTCTCAGAAAGCAGCAGACAATCACATAGAAGAATATCACAAAAATAACACGAAAATAAGAACAAGGTAGACCCATTGTGACGGTTCCCCAAGATTCCCCAATCATTCCAACACGGAGCCATGAACTTCTCGGACATACATAAAAAAAATAAGACAAAATGGAGCTCTATGGATCAAGATATGCAACTATTAATATAAGCCCTTTACCGAATTCAAGACTGGTCTTTATTTTAGAAAATACTGTCACATAACACATCATTACTGTAGGGGGGTGAGAGGGTCGCGATTGCGTCCCACAATTTAAATAAGTGTTATAACCAAAGGTCGTCAAAACCATAGGATAACACTACACAATTGCGACCTAGAGGCAACCCTATTGTCCTTTCTAGGTGTAGGGCCCTCTATGATTCTGGAGGCTTCCTTATCACACTGAAGAAAGTCACCTGAATCTGAAGCTGATGCATCAGCCAAAAACACCAAGGCTCAAAATCCCAAATGGGGTGCTCGAAATTTGTTCGAACCCTCGTGCACCAAATGAGATATGTTACCCCACCTAATTAAACATTCCAAACTCAACGAAGATGTCAAAGCTTCTAACCGAAGTCATTTTGATTAAAAGTGGGTACCAGAACCAAACTCAATTTTAAGCTAAATTCCATAAGGACTCATGATGAGGCTAGAAGCTTGGGGATCCACACTAAAGGTCCTTCTAAGAAAACACAATGTTATGGAGATAATGGAACCATATAAATTGCATTCTTAGGCCGTCTTCCAAAACTTTTGACCAAAGTAAACTGTTCAAGTTTGAAAAGATCCAAAACATAAAAAAAAATGCATAAAATCTACACGAATGATCAGGTGACCAAACTGTCACTCCTAGCAAGTCATAAATGTTTGACTCTCTCTATAGTGAAGCTCTAAACAATGAAAGGAAGGCAATAACACAAAAATAACCTAGAAGGTCATTACATATTAGTATAGAGAACATATGATATGGGTAGGATTGAATATAAGTATATAATTTAAGCTTTTTAAATATCTAAAAATCAATAGTACCTTATCCGTATCCTATACAAAATTCATAATTCTTACAAATAAACTTTGAAGTACAATTCATAATCCAAAAATTTAAACTAAATATCAAAAAAATATATTTTGAATTTGCCCACACTATGCTCACCCCCTATTTAGGATTAGAGAAAACTTTCTCTAACCAATTTTTCAACTTAACACATGGCTACCTAGAGCTATGTTAGAATTCTACCATCACATATAATCTTCGTTTTTAACTTAGCTTCAACGCTAATCAATAAAAAATTTCACCCTAAGTCTTTCTCTCATTCTCTATCACCCTTTGTTCTCTCCCTCTCCCCGATACTACTTTAACTTTCTGTTTGATTCTATTTCTATGTCACACCCCGAGTCTACACCTTATATGGAACTAGTACTCGAGAACCATTGTTGGTCCCTAAGCGAATCCTTGGCCTGACTCAATATTTAGCAGAAAACTTACTCAACAATATATGAGCTCAAAAGTAAAGGTTTCTCAAAAGTCTCAAAATAATTAACTCACAAAATTTAAAAACATTCAACTGGCCAAAAGAGGCAACTCAAGTCTTGGATATTGACAATTGAAAATGAAACAGACTTCTCAAACACTACTAAGTATGAAACCTCAAACAACTATGATGGAAGTCAGGACAAGACCCACGATATCCTAATACGACTGAAAGTAAATGTGGAACCCTGCAAAGCAAGGAGGCTCACCAAAGCAACTCTAGAACTACAAGTGGTATCAACTGAGCGCCTATTCATGGCCCTGATTTATTGTATATATGTCATGAAAGATGAAAGAAAAATGGCCAGTACATGGAATGTAAGAGCATGCAAAGGGAACTCTAAAGCACATACATAAGCTTGAACTGATAAAAAGGAACAACATACTCACCTCAACTCAACTCAATTCAAAAGAAAAACAACAATAAAGATGTGGTATAAAGAAATATTTTAAACAGTAGATAAAAACTCAATGCATTTAAAAATACAATAATAAACTCTGTTACTCTTATTTGGGAGATTCTCTAACCGACAACCATCATTATGAGCTATGTGATGATACATTGTCTTTCCCACGCCACCAAAGTTGTCCTATACCTTGACGGAGTATAGGAAATCCTCAACTAAGTGGATCCCCTAAGCTATGCTTAAAAGAAATATGGAATCATCTAAGAGTATGTCCCTTTACCCATATTGGCATACATGGTTTATGAGGACTTTGAGTTGTCTGAACTTGTCCCTATATCGGTGCTCAATACTACTCCCAATAATATAACTCATACTCATATATTTAAAAACATTTCCTCATCCTCAAATTTTGAGATTATTACCCAAAAGTTTCTCTTAAAAGAGATAGTGCTCAAAAACTCCTCATGAACTCATTTCGAAATAAAAGTTTCTTGTCATTTTAAATGTAAAACATTTACTTTTGGTAATACTTAGTTCCCTTATATTCATTTTAAAACATGAACTCAACTCTGTTCATCCTCTTGCTCAAGTACTCAAGTCTTAAAACAAGTTTTAAAAGTTTTTAAAAAACTTCTTAAATCGACTTAAAGGACTCCCCCGAACTTTACTCTTAACTCTATCTTAAATTTGAAATGTGAATTCAAGAGTTATGATTCATGATATATAGGATCTCTCGATGATTAATGAAGGTTTAAATAGTTAGGATTAAGAAGGGAATGAATGCTCGACTAAAAGGAACAAGTGCGGAACGAGAACGCAAAAGAAAAGTGGCCTGACGCTTTTGGCGCAGGGGTGGCTCATTGCGCCAGGCCTCCCATTAATGGGGATGGTTTCTGCTAAACTGTTGGCCTCCCATGCCAGCCCTGCTGGTGCATTAGGGGCGCAGCGCCCCAGCCCTTTTCAAGAAAGTTCTGATGAATTTTTCTTCTCAAATTTTGGCCCTAATTTACCTATATTGATTGATTTCTTCCAAACTTTCTTAGATTTGTAAACCCTACATAAGTAAATAAAAATCTACTCAAATATCCTCAAGAACAACCCTAAAAATTCAAAACTCTCGCCTCAAGAACACATCAAAACCCCATTTACAAAAATTGAAGAGCGAAACCTCAAGAAATTCAGCAAAAACCTCAATACACGGATTTTCATAGATGAATTTAATAAAGAAACTCATGATTGATGTGACGGTGAATGAAACCATCACTATGAAAGCTTATATACCGCGAAAGAATCAAATTCTTGGTAAAAATACTCAAAGATCGCAAGAAATTGTAAACACTTGAAGTTTTTCTCCCTTTCCTCTTCTTGAACTTTTCCTTAACTTTCCAAATGCTTTTAGGCTTTAGCGTAAACTAATCTTAATCAACTTTGACCCCTAATTTGGTTGAAAAAAATATGTGGACTTAGTGGCATAAGAAAAAGACCAAAATACCCCTCCTTAATTAGGATAAAATTCCTTAACTGGACAGACTGAACTCAAATGGGCATATCTCCCTCATCTGCACTCAAAATTTAGGAAACTCGGTGACGTTGGAAAGAGGACTCGAAAATGTTTCATTTGACATCTCATGGGTCACCTAAATCATCATGTGCTGAAAGATATGGTCGTTTGAAGTTAACCCAAAACTCACAAATTAAGCATAACCTTGAACAAATCTCAATTTGGCTCTTTCCAATTTAGTTCTTTAAAAAATTAGCTCTTTCTAAGACCGAGGTGTTACAATATCCCCCCTTAGGAACATTCGTCCTCAAATGAGATCACTCTAAATAGAACTAAGGGTGGTAACACCAAACACCCATCTCAGACACCCAACATGCAACTTAACACAACATATCATATCAATTTAAAGAGCGGTTTACAAAAATTCATTACCGTGATTTGGAATTCCTCTGGAAGTAAAGAGATGTGGGTATCTCTTCTTTATATCCTCCTCAGCCTCCCAAGTAGATTTCTCAACAAACTGATTCTTCTATAATACTTTGATTGATGCAACCTCCTTGGTTCTCAACTTGCGAACCTGACAATCAAGTATCTCAACTGGTATCTCCTCATAAGATAGGCTGTCATTAATACCAATATTCTCGGTAGGTATTATAAGTGAAGAATCACCCATAAACTTCTTCAACTTAGAAATGTGAAACACCAGACAGATTGTTGTTAACTCTGGCGGTAGCTCCAACTCATAAGCTACATTGCCAATTCTCTTGTATATCATGTAAGGACCAATATACTAGGGTCTTAGCTTCCCCTTCTTGCCAAACCTCATAACACCCTGCATGGGTAAAACCTTTAAGGACACCTAATCATCCACTTCAAACTCCAACTCTCTTCTCTTAATATCTGTATAGGATTTATGATGACTTAGCGCTATTTTCAATACGTCTTAAATCATCTCCACTTTCTTCATAGCTTGATGAATAAAGTATGGTCCTATAAACCCAACTTCACCAACCTGAAACCATCCAATAGGAGATGTATATCTTCCCCCATAAAAGGCCTCATAGAAAGCCATTTGGATACTAGAGTGATAACTATTCTTGTAAGCAAACTCAATGGAAGGTAAGTGATCATTCGATCACACACGCCCTCAACATATCCTCTAAAGTATGAATCGTACGCTCTGCTTTACCATCAGTCTGAGGATGAAAAGAAATACTCAAATTTACATTCGAACCCAAACCTTTCTGGAAAGACTTCCAAAAATGAGCGGTGAATTGTGCGCCTCTATTTTAAATAATAGACACCGAAACTCCATGAAGTCTGACTATCTCTTGGATATATACTCTAGCATAATCTTCTGCTGAATAACTAGTCTTTACCAACAAGAAATGGGCTGATTTAGTCATCTGATCTACAATCACCCAAATCGAAATATGTTGCTTGCGAGATCGCGCAAAACCAGTAAAGAAATCCATATTTATCATCTCCCACTTCCATTTCGGAAGATCTAAGTTCTAAGCCATACCACCAGGCCTTTGGTGATCTACCTTGGCTTGTTGGCAATTCGAGCCCTTAGCAACGAACTCTGCAATACACTTCTTGATACTACTCCACCAATAGACTTTTCTCAAGTCACGATATGATGGATAGAGTATCTGGAGCTATGATCTTCCTCCATGATCCTCTCTTGGAGTTTATCCACCTTTGGTACACACAATCTACCTTGATACCTTAATACACCATCTCCCCTTTGTTCAAAAGCCATTACCTTCTTCTTATGAACATTTTCCTTTAATTCAATCAAAATAGGGTATTGGTCTTGTTTCTCTTTCACTTCAGACACTAGGGATGATTCAACCCCAGTCATCACCACCAATCCACCTTCATTGGAGTCCAACAACCGGACTCCCAATCGTGCAAGTCTGTGCACATCTTTGGCTAATTCTTTCTAGCCTTCTTCCACATGGGCAGTACTACCCATAGATAACCTACTCAAAGCATCATCAACAACATTAGCCTTACCTGGGTGATAGATAATAATCATGTCATAATCCTTGAGTAACTCCCACCACCTTATCTGTTTGAGATTAAGCTCTTTCTGACTAAATACATACTGAAAACTCCTGTGATCGGTGAGTACATCTACATGAACACCATATAGATAGTGATGCCATATTTTTAAGGCAAACACTACAACAACCAACTCTAGATCATGAGTTGGGTAATTCTTCTCGTGAATCTTAAGTTGTGTGGAGGCATAAGCTATAACTTTGTCATTCTACATCAATACATAACCCTGTCCAACTGTGGACGCATCACAATACACAACAAAGCCTTCTGTACCCTCTGGTAAGGTCAACACTGGGGCAGTTGTCAACCATGTTTTTATTTCTTGAAAGGTTTTCTCACAAGCTTCAGACCATTGAAACTTTGGTGTCTTCGGAGTCAACTTTATTTAACGGGGATGAAATAAATGAAAACCCCTCGACAAACCTTCTATAATAACTGGCCAATCCCTAGAAACTCCTGATATCAGTTGGAGATGTGGGTCTGGGCCAGTTGTGCATTTCCTCAATCTTCTGATTGTTAACTCAAATCCCTTCACAAGAAACAACGTGGCCTAGGAATACCACAGACTCAAGCCAAAACTCACACATAGAAAATTTGGCATACAACTCTTTATCCTTTAGAGTTTGGAGAATTGTTCTAAGATGAATGGCATGAGCTTCCTCATCCCTCAAATAAAGTAGAATTTCATCAATTAAAACGATAACAAACATATCAAGAGAAGGCTTTAACACTATGTTCATAAGATCCATGAACGCTGTAGGAGCATTAGTCAAACCAAAGGACATAACTAGAAACTCATAATGACCATAGCGGGTCTTGAATATTGTCTTCGAGATGTCACTCTCCCTTACTCTCAACTGATGATAGCCCAAACTAAGATCTATCTTAGAAAAGTTAGTAGCACCCTGAAGTTGATCAAAAAGATCATCAATTCTCGGAAGGGGATACATATTCAGTATAGCAACCTTGTTCAATTGGAGGTAATCAATACACATCTTAAGAGAACCATCTTTCTTCCTCACAAATAAGACAGGAGTGCCCCAAGGTGAGACACTAGGTCGAATGAAACCTTTATTAAGATGTTCTTTCCATTGCTTTTTTAAGTCTTTCAACTTAGAGGGAGCCATTCTATATGGTTGAATATAAATAGGTAGAGTGTCAGGAAGAATATCAATACCGAATTATATTTCCCTCTCAGGAGGGACTCCATAAAGATCATCTGGAAAGACCTTTGGAAACTCACTCACAACAAGAACTGACTGAATAGGTGATGTTTCAACACTAGAGTCATTAACTCGAACTAAGTGATAGATTCACCCCTTAGAGACTAACTTTCTGGCCTTAAGGTATGAGATAAAACTACTCTTATGGACTGCTAAACTACTCCTCCACTCCATAACTGTATCATTAGGAAACTAGAACTTAACTACTCGAGTTGTACAATTAACTAAGACATAACAAGCATGAAGTCAATCCATACCTAGAATAACATCAATGTCCACCATGTCTAACTCGACTAAGTCAGCCATGGCATCCTTGTGATTGACAGAGATGGTACAATCACGATAAACTCTCTCAACTAGAATAGACTCACCAACAGGTGTGGAAACACCGAAGGGTTCAAAAAGTTGCTCGGAAAGAATATCAAAACTCATAGCAATATACAGAGACTCACACCTGGATCAAACAATGTATATATATCAAAAGTAAAGACTTAGATCATACCAGCGACAACATCAGGTAAATTCTCTTGCTCTTGAAGACTGGTGATAGCATACAGGCGGTTTTCTCCTCTGCCTATCCCTGAAGTAGCTCTTCTTGGAGCAACTCTATACGTTGGAGCCGCTGAAGAAGATGGGGCTCTATTTCCCCCATTACCACTACCCTACCTGTTTTTAGGGCACTCTCTCGTGAAGTGACCTGTTTGACCACAGTTGAAGCAACCAATGGAGTTATCACGACATGCTCCTGGGTGGTTCCTATCACCCTTAGTACTTATAGGAGTCTAGTTGGCCCCTTGTGCCACACTACCTTGAGACAGATCAGGTCTAGCTCTTAAGTTCTGCAAATTCTGATTCTTGAACTCACCTCTATTCTTTGGTGCAAGTGCACTAGGAGATGATGGTGCAGGTCCAATTGGCCTTTGCTGTAAAGAAGTCTGATTTGCATTTCCAGTCTTCTGCTGTCCGGACTCATTACCTGTGGTCTTAGCCTTCTTGTTGCGAAACTCCTCCTTATCCCTCAACTTGTCCTCCTCAACCTGCAGGACATGAATCATAATTGTTGCTATGTCTATGTCCCATATCAACATAACAACCTTCCCTCTCTTTTCTTGACAAGGGGGACAGTCCAAACACAAATAAACTCATCCTGTTCCTCATGTCAACAACCATCTCCGGAGCATAATGGGAAACTTGAGGGAACTTGAGGCTGTACTCATGCACACTCATGGACTCCTGCTTAAGAGTGAGGAATTCTCTTACCTTAGCCTCTCTCAGCTCACAGGGAAAGAAACGCCCCATGAAGGCACTTTTAAACACAACCCAGCTCACAATTGGTTCTTCATCATCTTTACTCTTCTTCCTTGGTCATACTAGATCCTAGCAACACCCATGAGTTAGAATGAAGCTAGTTCCACACGCTTAGCATCTGCAACATGCATCACCTCAAACACTAATTCCTCCACAAAATTTTCAGGATCCCCAATGACACTTGAACCGGTGAAGTCTTGAGGATTAATCCTCAAGAACTTACAGATTCCAGATGCATCAGCCACATCCTATTGAACCCCTCTTTGTTGACCCGCTTGGTTGGTCATCACTTGACTCAACATCGAGATGGCATCTTGGAACTCATCATTAGTGACCTCTTCTTGGGGTTGCACTTCTGGTGCATTGGGAACTCCTTGATATAGAGGACCAACATTCCTCCTAGTAATATGATCTTGAACATCTATTCGCGGAGGAATGATCTAAAAGATACGCACAAACACGAATTAGAAAGAAACTTTTATAGAGTTGAACTCTATCGCACGAAAAGAGTATGAAATTGTGAGATATTTCCTAAATGTCGTAGCCTCCTAATTATAAATGTGGAGCGCTTCATGTAACACCCCGTAACTAGAAAGAACTAGAAAGAAGTTAAAAAGTGGAAATAGTCATTTTTGGAAAGAATATAAAAAAATCTGGAAAAAATTTGTTAAGTATTCTTAAGTTGGATTTTTGGTCAACTTCAAACGACCATAACTTGTAGTTCAGGATGAGTTAGGTGTATTTCCAGATATTTTAGGAAATATCATTGAATAATCTTTCCAATGCCGCTGAGTTTGCGCGATTTCGAGTTCGTATGAGTGTGATATCCCCATTTGAAGTTGCTCTGTTCAAAGAAGGAAAGTCTAATCCGGATTTTAGAAGGGCATTATGGTCTTTTCCTTACCCAATTATTTTATTACGTTTTTGGGTAATTAATTGGGGTGTAAACTGATCTTGATCAATTTACGCTTTTTGAAAATGAGTTAGGGTTTTGAGAAAAGAGAAAAGAAGAGGAGAAGGAGTAAGAAACATCAAGATCTTCAAGAAACGCTTGTGGATTTCGTCAAGGGGTGATCCCTATGAGGTATGTGAGATCATATAGCGTTGGCTTAGTTCACCCATGTTCGTTCTAAAAGATTGAGAATTTGATGTTCTTGAGTTGTATTCTTGAATAAGTTTCGTTCTTGAATTTTGGATTAGATTGAGGAGTTCTTGAGAGTTTAATGTTGATTATTAGAGTGACCTTGAGTTAGATTCTTGTGTATATGGTTTGGGGTACCTGAATCTAAAGATATATTGAGGAAAAGATTTGAAATTGATCGAATTAACATTAGAAAACGAGTTGAAAAATTTGTCAGATCGCACCTGGGAGGGTCTGGTGCGGCACGCACCATCTGCGCCAGAGGGGCTGGGGCGGCGCGCCTGCAATGCACCAGAAATGATCCCCAGTAAGTTGGGGATTGCGCGGCGGGCCAGGGATTCCCCCAAATCATTGTTTTCCACTCGTTTTCCATCGCTTAGCCCGTTTAAGTCCTCCTATAGTGTACTAACACTTCCTATTGATTCTAACTACTCTAAATGACTTCTAAACACCTAGAAATCATGCAGAAACATGAATCATATACTTGAATCCATAAATTCAAATTCAAGGAAGGTTAAGAGCCAAGTGTAGGAAGTTCTTAGAGTCCTTTCAAGAAGTCTTTTGCAAATGCTTTTAACTTTGTTTTAAGACTTAAAGTTCAAGTTGAGTAAAAGAGTAAGGAGTAAAGATTGAAGTTCATTTCTTCAAAAGTTTATGGGGACTATGTATTCCCAACGAGTTTAAAAATATTTTCACATTTAAACAAGAAAGGAAACCTTGATTTCCAAAGAGCCTTTGAGCTAGTTTTCAGAAAAGAGTAAACACTTTCACAATTAAGCAAGAGAGGAAACTTTGATTTACAAGATTGCCTTTGAGCTAAGTGTTTGAGCAATTATCTCAAATCACAGAAAGAAGTATGTTTTTAAACATAAGAGCTAGTATCATATTTTGGGGGAAGTATTGAGAACCGATATGGGGGAGAGTTAAGACTACTCACAGCCCCTATAAACCATGTAGCCATCATGGGTAGAAAATGGTCATACTTTTTAGATGATTCCTTTAGTGCTTTTTAGCATAGACTAGTGGATCCAGTTAGTAGTTCAGGTTCTATACCATCGGCAAGGTATAGGATTGCCATAGCAATGTGAGGCAAAATACTGTATCATCACAATAGCTCTTAAGTGATGGTTGTCGGTTAGAGAAACTCCCATAGAAGTAATTGTATTATGATATACATAATTTATTTGTATTTTTACATACATTTCAGAGTTATATTTGTATCTTTCCGTACATACATAGTATTATGGTATTTCCAAACTACACAGATTTGGCACCCTTGTTTTAAATAGCTTTTCTTTATATTGCACTTGGTTTAAACTGCTTTATATTGAAATGAGTTCAGTTATGTTGAGTTGAGTTGAGCCAGGTAAGTTCTTCAGTTCCTTTCAAGCTTATGTCTTGTTCTAGAATTCCTCTCGCATACTCGTACATTCAATGTACTGATTCTATTTGGCCTGCATTTTCTTATGATGCAAACATAGGTAACCAGGATCAACATCCAACGCATCGTTGATCCAGTTGAGCACTCAGAGTCTTGTGGTGAGCCTCTTTGCTTTGTGGATAACCTCTTTTATTGCTTTAAGTTTTATTATTAGTTCATTGGGATGTCGTGGGTTTTATCCTGACATCCATCTCATTTGTTTTAGAGGCTTCATAGACAGTCAGATGTTAGTTCTTTAGTCTTTTCATTGTCATTATCTTATGTTGAGACTTGAGTTTGCCTTAATGGCCAGTTGAATGTTCCTTGATAACATTCTAGTTTAATACATAGATTTATCTTTGTTCAGTTAAATCTTTCGCTGAGTAAGTAAGCCAGGCCAAGAGTTCGCTTGGAGACAACAATGGTTCCGAGTGCTAGTCTTGCCCAGGTTATAGGCTCAGGGCATGGCAAACTTGGTATTAGAGCACAGAGTTCAGGAGTCCTAGGGAGTCTATAAAGCCATTTATGTAGAGTCCTAGTTATCGGTGTAAAGTGTGCCATATCTATAATTAGGAGGGTGCAACACTTAGGAAAATTTCTCACTTCTTTCACACTTATTTCGTTCATTAAAGTTTGATCTCTAAAAAGTTTCTTCTAACTCGTGCTTGTGTGTGTCTTTCAGATCATGCCTCCACGAAGAGCAGTCAGAGGTCGTCCGGCTAGGACAAATGTTGAACCACAAGAACAAGGGGTACCTAATGCACCAGAAGTGTAACCCCAAGGAGAGGTCACCAATGCTGAGTTCTATGAGGCTATTCAGATGTTAAGCCAAGTTGTGACCAACCAAGCTGGGAAACAGAGAGGAAATCGATAGGAAGTAGCTGACACTTAGAGGATCCGCGAGTTCCTAAGGATGAATCCTCCAAACTTCACAGACTCTAGTGTTACTAAGGATCCAAAGAATTTTGTTGAGGAGCTTCAGAAAGTTTTTGAAATCATGCATATTGCTGATACTGAGAGGGTGGAACTAGATGCATACCAAATGAAGGGTGTCGCTAGGATTTGGTTCAATCAATGAAAGAAGAGCCAAGCTGAGGATACACCACCTGCGAGTTAGGCTTGTTTCGAGGAGGCCTTCTTGGGGCGTTTCTTCCCCCGAGAACTGAAAGAGGCTAAGGTACGAGAGTTCCTCACACTTAAGCATGATTCTTTGAGCGTTCATGAGTATAGTATAAGGTTCACACAACTTTCCTGGTATGCTACGAAGATGGTTGTGACATGAGGAGCAGAATGAGCTTATTTGTTGCTGGGTTGTCTCGTCTGTCGAGTAAGGAAGGTGAGGCTGTAATGCTAATATGTGACATGGATATAGCGAGGTTGATGGTCTATGTGCAACAAGTTGAGGAAGAGAAGCTGAGGGATAGAGAGGAGTTCAAGAATAAGAGAGCTAAGACAGGAAATGAGTCCGAACAACAGAAGAATAATACCAACCGGTCATACTTCCAACAGAAACAGAAGGGACCTGCTCCATCATCTGCTAGTGCACCTGCACCAAAGAACAAAAGTGAGTACAATAGTCAGAATTTCAGAGCCAAACCTGCCTATTCTCAGGGTAGTATGGCGTAAAGGGATAGTAAGCCTCCTGTCTGCGCTAAGTGTGGTAGGAACCACTCAAGTACATGTCGTGAGGGCTCCACTGGTTGCTTCAAGTGTGGCCAGAATGGTCATTTCATGCAAGAATGTCCAAAGAACAAGCAGGGTAATGGTAATGGGGCAATAAAGCCCAGTCTTCTTTAGTTTCTCCACCAGAAAGAGTTGCACCTAGAGGAGCTACTTCTGGTTTGGCGGAGGATCAAACCGCCTATATGCTATCACAAGTCGCCAAAAGCAAGAGGATTCGCCAGATGTTGTTACTGGTATGATCCAAGTCTTTAACTTTAATTCTTATGCTTTGCTAGACCCATGATAGAGTTTATCCTTTGTAACTCCTTATATTGCGATGAATTTTAATGTTCTTCCCGAGCAACTTAGTGAATCCTTCAGTGTTTCTACACCTATTGGTGAGCCTATTCTAGCAGAGAGAGTCTATAGTGATTGTCCTATTTTCGTCAATCACAAGAGTACCATGACTGATTTAGTTGAGTTACACATAGTAGATTTAGATGTCATTTTTGGTATGGACTGACTTCATGCCTGTTATGCCTCAATTGATTGTACAACTCAAGTTGTCTAGTTCCAGTTTCCAAATGAGCCAATCTTAGAGTGGAAAAGTAGTTCAACAGTGCCTAGAGGTTGTTTCATTTCATAACTTAAGGCAAGGAAGTTAGTTTCTAAGGGGTGTGTCTATCACTTGGTCTGAGTTAATGACTCTAGTGTTGAGATACCTCCTGTTCAGTCAGTTCCAATAGTAAAAGAGTTTCCAGAAGTCTTTCCAGATGATCTTCCCGGAGTCCCTCCTGAGAGAGAGATAGAATTTGGTATAGACATTCTTCCAGACACTCGTCCTATATCTATTCCGCCATATAGGATGGAACCAACAGAGTTGAAAGAACTTAAATAACAGTTGAAAGATCTCCTTGATAAGGGATTTATTCGACCAAGTGTCTCACCTTGGGGCGCTCCGATCTTATTTGTGAGAAAGAAAGATGGTTCCTTTAGGATGTGTATAAATTATCGCCAGTTAAGCAAGGTTACCATCAAGAACAAATATCCTCTTCCGAGAATTCATGATCTTTTCGACCAGCTTCAGGATGCTACTCGTTTCTCTAAGATAGACCTCAAATCAGGCTACCATCAGTTAATAGTAAGGGAATGTGATATTCCAAAGACAACTTTCAAAACCCGTTATGGTCATTATGAGTTTCTGGTCATGTCCTTTGGTTTAACCAATGCGCTTGCAACATTCATGGACCTTATGAATAGAGTATTCAAACCTTATTTAGATATGTTTGTTATCGTCTTCATTGATGACATACTAATCTATTCAAGGAATGAAGAAGATCATGCTAGTCATCTCAGGATAGTTCTCTAAACTATAAAGGATAGAAAGTTGTATGCCAAGTTCTCTAAGTGTGAGTTTTGGCTTGATTCTATGCCATTCTTAGGCCATATTGTGTCTGGAGAGGAAATTAAAGTTGATACTTAGAAAATTGAGGCAGTGCAAAATTGGCCTAGACCCACATCACCAACTGATATTAGGAGTTTCTTGGGTTTTGGCTGGCTATTATAGAAGGTTCGTAGAGGGGTTCTCATCTATTTCATCACCTTTGACCAAGTTAACTCAGAAGACAGTGAGGTTTCAATGGTCTGAAGCTTGTGAGAAAAGCTTTCAAGAATTAAAAAAGATGTTGACTACTGCCCCAATTTTGACATTACTAGAAGGTACACAAGGCTTTGTTGTCTATTGTGATGCTTCTAGAGTTAGTTTGGGTTGTGTTGTTAATGCAGAATTGCAAGGTTATAGCTTATGCCTCCAGACAGTTGAAAGTTCATGAGAAGAACTACCCAACCCATGATCTAGAGTTGGCTGCGGTAGTGTTTACTTTGAAAATATGGCGTCATTATTTGTATGGTGTTCATGTAGATGTATTCACTGATCACAAGAGCCTTCAGTATGTGTTTACTTAAAGCTTAATCTCAGACAAATGAGGTAGTTAGAATTACTCAATGATTATGACATGAGTATTCTTTACCACCCAAGTAAGGCTAATGTTGTTGCTGATGCTTTAAAAAGCTTGTCTATGGGTAGTACCACCCATGTTGAGGAAAAAAAGAGTTAGCGAAAGATGTGCATAGACTTGCACGCTTGGGAGTCCGACTAATGGATTCCACATAAGGAGGAGTGGTGGTGATGAATGAGGTTGAATCATCATTAGTGTAAGAAGTAAAAGATAAGCAAGACCAAGATCCTATTTTGCTTGAATTGAAGGCAAATGTTCATAAGCAAAAAGTATTTGGGTTTTGAACAAGGGTGAGATGGTGTGTTGAGGTATCAAGGTAGGTTGTGTGTACCAAGGGTGGATCAACTCCAAGAGAGAATCATGGAGGAAGATCATAGCTCCTGATATTCTATCCCTATGGGTTCCACAAAAATGTATCGTGATTTGAGACAGGTTTATTGGTGGAGTAGTATAAAGAAGGGCATTGCAGAGTTTGTTGCTAAGTGTCCGAATTGCCAACAAGTTAAAGTAGATCACCAAAGGCCAGGCAGTATGGCTCAGAATATAGAACTTCTGAAATGGAAGTGAGAGATGATTAATATGGATTTCATCAGGGGTTTACCAAGGTCTCGCAGGCAGCATGATTCTATTTGGGTGATTGTCGATAGAATAACAAAATCTTCCAACTTCTTACCGGTAAAGACCACCAATACAACAGAGGACTATGCCAAGTTGTATCTTTAAGAGGTGGTTAGACTTCATGGAGTTCTGGTCTGCATTATTTCAGACAGAGGTGCACAATTTACTGCACAGTTTTGGAAGTCATTCGAAAAAGGCTTGGGTTCAAAGGTGAACTTAAGTACTGTCTTTCATCCTCAGACAGATGGGCAAGTAGAGTGCACTATTCAAACCTTAGAGGATATGTTGAGGGCTTGCGTGATTGATTTCAAAGGTAGTTGGGATGATCACCTACCTCTCATCGAGTTCGCTTATAACAATAGTTACCACTCTAGCATCCAAATGGATCTTTATGAAGCTCTTTATGGGAGAAGATGCAGATCTCCTATTGGATGGTTTGAAGTTGGTGAATCAGGTTTGATAGGACAAAATTTAGTTCATCAAACTATGGAGAAGGTGAAAGTCATTCAAGAGAGGTTGAAAATGATGCAAAGTCGTCAAAAATCCTACACTGATGTTAGGAGAAGAGATTTAGAGTTTGAAGTAGATGATTGGGTATACTTGAAAGTTTAACCCATGAAAGGTGTTATGAGATTTGGTAAGAAAGGGAAGCTTCATCCCCGATATATTGGCCCTTACAAAATATCAAAAATGGTAGGTAATGTAGCTTATGAGTTGGAGCTACCACAAGAGTTAGCCGTGGTTAATTCGATTTTTCACATTTCCATGTTAAAGAAGTGCATGGAAGATCCTTCATTGATCATACCAACTGAGGATATTGGGATCAAGGATAGATTATCTTACGAAGAGATTCTTGTCCAGATTCTAGATCGCCAAGTTCGCAAGTTGAGGCCAAGTAGCATCAGTCAAAGTTCTTTAGAGGAACCAATTTGTTGAGGAAGCTGCTTGGGAAGCTGAGGAAGATATGAAGAAGAAATATCCACATCTCTTTGAAACCGGAGAAGTTCCAGACCAAGGTACTAATTCTCTTCTTAGTACTCTTTCATTTATAAGTTAGCATGTTGTAATTGCATTGCTTGTTGGGTGTTTGAGCTGAATGTTACATGTTACTCCCTTAGCCTAGTAAGATTAAGCTCATTCGAGGACGAATGTTCCCAAGGGGGAGATATTGTAACATCCTGTAACTAGAAAGAACTTGAAAGAAGTTAAAAAGTGGAAATAGTCATTTTTGGAAAGAATATTAAATAATCTGGAAAATTTGTTAAGTATGTTAAGTTGGATTTTTGGTCAACTTCAAACGAGCATAACTTCTAGCTCAGGATAAGTTAGGTGTGTTTCCAGGTATCGTAGGAAATATCATGGAACAATATTTCCAACGCCACCGAGTTTGCACAATTTCGAGTTCGTATGATTGAGATATGCCCATTTGAAGTTGGGCTATTCAAATAAGGAAAGTCTAATTTGGATTTTAGAAGGGCATTATGGTCTTTTCCTTACCCAATTATTTTATTACATTTTTGGGTAATTAATTGGGCTATAAACTGATCTTAGTCAGTTTACGCTTTTGGAAAAAGAGTTAGGGTTTTGAGAAAAGTGAAAAGAAGAGGAGAAGGAGTAAGAATCGTCAAGATCTTCAAGAAACTCTTGTGGATTTCGTCAAGGGGTGATCCCTACGAGGTATGTGAGATCATATAGCATTGGGTTACTTCACCGACGCGCCAAACATGTTTAATTCAGCTATTTTTGTCCTAAAAGATTGATTTTGATGTTCTTGAGTTGTATTCTTGAATAAGTTTTGTTCTTGAATTTGAGATGAGATTGAGAAGTTCTTGAGGGTTTCATGTTGATTATTAGAGTTGCTTTGAGTTGGATTATTGTGTATATGTTTTGGGTACGTGAATCTAAAGATGTATTGAGGAAAAGAGTCAAAATTATTCGTATTAAGGTCAGAGAACGAGTTGAAAAATTTGTCAGATCGCACCTAGGGAGGGGCAGGCGCAGCAATCCCCATCTGCGCTAGAGGGGCTGGGGCGGCGTGGCTGTAGTCCGCCAGAAATGAGCCCCAGTAAGTTGGGGATGGCGCGGCACACCAGGGATGCACCCGGATCGTCGTTTTCCACCCGTTTCTTATCGTTTAGCCCGTTTAAGTCCTCCTAAATTGTACTAACACTTTTATTAATTCTAACTACTCTAAATGACTTCTAAACACCTAAAAATCATCCAGAAACATGAATCATAACCTTGAATCTATAAATTGAAATTCAAGAAAGGTTAAGAGCCAAGTCTAGGAAGTTCTTAGAGTCCTTTTAAGAAGTCTTTTGCAAATGCTTTTCACATTGTTTTAAGATTTAAAGTTCCAGTTGGGTAAAAGAGTAAGGAGTAAAGATTGAAGTTCATTTCTTCAAAAGTATATGGGGACTATGTGTCCCAAAGAGTTTAAAATGTTTTCACATTTAAACAAGAAAGGAAACTTTGATTTCTAAAGAGCCTTTGTGCTAGTTTTCAGAAAGAGTAAACGCTTTCACAATTAAGCAAGAGAGGAAACTTTGATTTCCAAGATAGCCTTTGAGCTAAGTTTTTGAGCAATTATCTCAAATCACAGAAAGCAGTATGTTTTTAAACATAAGAGCTAGTATCATATTTTGGGAGTAGTATTGAGCACCGATATGGGGGAGAGTTAAGACAACTCACAGCCCCATAAACCATGTAGCTATCATGGGTAGAAAAGGGTCATACTTTTTAAATGATTCCTTTAGTGATTTTTAGTATAGACTAGTGGATCCAGTTAGTAGTTCAGGTTCTACACCCTCGTCAAGGTATAGGATGGCCCTGGCAGCGTGAGGCAAAATGCTGTATCATCACAATAGCTCTTAAGTGATGGTTGTCAGTTAGAGAAACTCCCATAGAAGTAATTGTATTATTAAATACACAATTTATTTGTATTTTTACATAAATTTCAGAGTTATATTTGTATCTTTGCATACATACAGAGTATTATGGTATTTCCAAAATACACAGAGTTGGCATCCATGTTTTAAACATCTTTTCTTTATATTGCACTTGTTTTAAACTGATTTATATTGAAATGAGTTCAGTTATGTTGAGTTGAGTTGAGCCAGGTAAGTTCTTCAGTTCCTTTCAAGATTATGTCTTGTTTTAGAATTTCCATGGCATACTCGTACATTCAATGTACTGATGCCATTTGGCCTGTATCTTTTTATGATGCAAACACATGTAACCAAGATCAACATCCAACGCATCGTTGATCTTGTTGAGCACTCAGAGTCTTGTGGTGAGCCTCTTTGCTTTTCGGAGGATCCCTTTTATTGCTTTTAGTTTTATTATTAGTTCATTAGGATGTCGTAGGTCTTGTACCGATATCCATCGCAGTTGTTTTAGAGGCTTCATAGATAGTCATATGTTAGTACTTTAGTCCTTTCATTGTCATTATCTTATGTTGAGACTTATGTTTGCCTTAATGGCCAGTTGAATGTTCCTTGATAACATTCTAGTTTAATACATAGATTTATCTTCATTGAGTTAAGTCTTTCACTGAGTAAGTAAGCCAGGCCAAGGGTTCGCTTGGGGCGAGCAATGGTTCTCGAGTGCCAGTCCCACCCAGGGTGTAGGCTCGGGGTGTGACACTTCACACTGCTAACCAGGACTCTACAGACACGAACTCATAGACACCCTAGGACTCTTGAACCATGCTCCGATACCAAGTTTGTCAATCCCCGAGCCTACCCCCTGGATGTAACTGGTACTCGAGACCATTGTTGGTTCCCAAGCGAACCCTTTGCCTAGCTCAATATTCAGCAGAGGACTTATTCAACAATATATGAATTTAAAATTAAAGGTTTCTCAAAATAATTAACTCAAAACATTTAAAAACATTCAAATTGCCAAAAGAGGCAACTCAAGTCTTAAACATTAACAATTGAAAATGAACAGACTTCTCAAAATACTATTGTCTATGAAGCCTCAAACAACTATGATGGAAGTCGGGACATGCCCCATGACATCCTAATACGACTGAAAGTAAATAGGGAACCCTCCGAAGCAAGGAGGCTGACCAAAGCAACTCTGGAACTGCAAGTGGTATCAACGGAGCGCCTGTTGATGACCGTGATTTCTTGTATTTGAATCATGAAAGATGCCGGCAAAATGGCGTCAGTATATGGAATGTATGAGCATTCAAGTGGAACTCTAAATCATAGACATAAGCTTGAACTGATAAAAAGGAAGAACATACTCACCTCATCTCAACTCAACTCTACTTAACTCAACTTAACTCAACTCAAGGATACTCAACTCAACACAAGGATAGTCAACTCAATTAGATATAAAAGCAACAATAAATATACAGTATAAAAAAAGCTCAATCTATTTAAAAATACAATAATAAACTCTTTTACTCTTATTTGGGAGATTCCCTTACCGACAACAATCACAATGAGCTATGTGATGATACAATGTCTCGCCCACCCTATGAGAATTATCCTATACATTGCCGGAGTATAGGACATCCTCAACTAAGTGGATCCACTAAGCATTCTTAAAAGCAATAAGGAATCATCTAAAAAGTATGACACATTACCTATGTTGGCATACATGGTTTAAGAGGACTTTGAATTGTTTGAACTCGTCCCCATATCAGTGGTTAATACTACTCCCAATAATATAACTCATGATCATATGTTTAAAAACATTTACTCATCCTCAAACTTTAAGATTATTACTCAAAAGGTTCTTTTAAAAGATATAGTGCTCAAAAACTCCTCATGAGCTCATTTGCAAATCAAAGTGTCTTCTCATTTTAAAGGTAAAACATTTACTCTTGGGAATACTTAGTTCCCTTATATTCATTTTGGAATCATGAACTCGATTCTTCTCATCCTCATGGTCAAGTACTCAAGTCTTAAAACAAGTTTTAATAGTTTGTAAAAGACTTCTCAAAACGACTCAAAGGACTCTCTTGAAGTTTACTCTTAACTCTATTTTGAATTTGAAATGTGATTTCAAGAGTTATGATTCATGATATATAGGATCTTTCGATAATTAATGAAGGTTTAAATAGTTAAGATTAAGAAGGGAATGAAAGCTCGACTCAAAGGAACAACTGCGTAACGAGAACAAAGAAGAATAAGTGGCATGGCGGTTTTGGGACAGGGGTGGCACGTCGCGCATGGTCTCCCATTACTGGGGCTTGTTTCTCGCGCACTGATGGCACCCCACATAGCCCTGCTAGCGCATAGTGGGCGTGACGCCCCAGCCCTTTTCCATAAAGTTTTGATGAATTTTTCTTCTTGATTTTTGGCCCTAATTCACCTAGAATCAAATGATTTCTTCCAAACTCTCTTAGATTCATAAACCCTACATAAGTAAACAAAAATCTACTCAAATCTCCTCAAGAAAAAACCTCAAACTCAAAACCCTCACCTCAAGAACTCAGCAAAACCCCATTTACAAAGAATGAAGAACGAAACCTCAAGAAATCAGCAAGAACCTCAATACACGGAATTTCATGGACGAATTTAATAAGGAAACTCGTGATTGGTGTGACGGTGAATGAACTCATCACTATGAAAGCTTACATCCCTCGAAAGAATCAAATTCTTGGCAAAAATCCTCAAAGATCGCAAGAAATCTTGAATGCTTGAAGTTTTCTCCCTTTTCTCCTCTTGAACTTTTCCCTAACTTTCCAAACACTTTTAAACTTTAGCGTAAACTGATTTTAATATGCTTTGACCCCTAATTTGGGTGAAAAAAATGTGTGTACTTTGTGGGATAAGGAAAAGACCAAAATACCCCTCCTTAATTCAGATGAATTTCCTTAACTGGACATGCTGAACCAAAACGGGCATATCTCCCTCATCCGCACTCGGAATTTAGCAAACTTGGTGGTGTTGGAAAGAGTACTCAAAGACATGAATTACTATCTTTAGTATAGTAACTTATAGACATGAATAAAATATTAAAAGATATATCAACAATTACTATGCACTTTATGAAGACAATATTCGAAAAGGAATAAAAGAGAAAGTATGATAAATAAATGAAGTGGATGGAGTAACCATTCTCTAAAGACTAAAAAGAATATTACAATTATGTTAAATCAATAACGAGAGGGTAACATGGATAATTGGACATTATAAGATGCTACTATTTTCATATTATAACTTACTTATATATTTAAAGGATCTTATATTGTGCAATTGTGATTTGTTTTGAGTAAATTATATTGGATAACATCAAAAATATCGTCAAGAGTTTGAATTTCAATTTCAGAATCATCTGGGGAAAGTTTTAATTGAAAATTTCAAGTAGCTAGATAATAGACATGGAGAAAGATGAGATATGTATTTCAAATTTCCATTACGTATATTTCTTGCATCAATTTTCCACCTTAACTATACAAACTGATCCATGTTCTTCACAATTCAGGGAAAAAAGTGATACATGAAAGATACACAGGGGATACACATATCATGTTGTGATCTTTCCTTCCATATACTTATTTCATTAAATATATTACCACTAATTGGCGAAGCCTAAAAGAAATTCTTACTATACGTACATAATAATTATCACTATTTCATAAAAATATTAGGTTTGAAGCTTTGGTATTAAATAATGACATGTCAACGTCAATGACATAGTCAAAATTTTCACTAAGTTCGTACAAACTATGAATAGGTAAATACACTAAAAAAATGAATGACAGTCAACAACTATTGTCTATACATAGAAATTCTTTTAACCATAAATATACAACATATATCTTTTTTTTATCAGAGGCAGTTTGGATGAAACCCTTCTTGGTCCCACTTGACTTTTCCCTGATAAAGATGATTAGATTAACAAAGTGTTCAATCATGCAAAATGATTTATTTATTGACAACTTACATTCTATATAAAGGTGGGAATGTCCCTCACTAAATTTGGAAACCTTCTCCAGTTAGGAAATCACTCTCACTTATAAGAAAATGAGTTTAAAAGGTAAGTTGATCTCTCAAATAGAGATGTGATGAACATTTGCTTAATGAGCACTTCAAATCAAATCCTCACAAAATATACGACATATCTCCGGATAAGATAATAAATTTTACATTTTATGAAGGTCAATTGGGAAAAACTAACTCTATTGTTAGCTGGAAATATATTCTTGGTAAGCCTCTAATTCATTTCATATTTTGATTGACTTTGATAGAAGTGAGAAATGAATTAGTTTTCTCTCCCTTTTTCTATTTTGTAATTAATCTTACATATATCCGTGAAAATAAGGTGTAAAAGCAAAATTAAGTAGGGAAAGAGTATTATGAGAAGATGGTTTTACACATATTCTTAAAAAGATCACATTATTTTATATTAAATTTTGAAGATCAAAAGTAAGAACACCTAGTTTCAATTAGTAGATGAGTACATAGAGTATTGTCAATGATTCAAAATATTCTAAAAGAGTTCAAGAAATCATAATCAAACAAAAAAAAGACTCTTGAAATGGTAAAAGTTCATAAAATAGGATAAAATAAATAACACTATTTTGAGTTAACGGTCACAAAGGAATTCTCTAGATAAAATTCTTGCAGTATGTTCATTTACAGTAAAAACCACTGAATTAAAATTCTAAAGAACTATTAGCATTTTAGATTATAATGTTATTGTTAAATAACATCACATTTCACGGGGTAATTTATTACATTAAGTTAAGTGTGTTTATATATATGTTTAAATATATGTACATTGTGTGTATCATGATCAGTTATGAACTTAAATTTGTGTACTTTTTCTTCTTTTGTATCCTTAATATATGTGGTTTGATAACATGAGGAAAAGAGCGGCATGCCAAACAAGTCCTACATATAGACGATGTGGAAAAATCAATCACATTCAATTTTATTGAAGGACATATGACTGAACTTTACAAGTCAATGACAATTACATTTACTACAAAGGAAAACTTAATGACTTGGACTCTTGTGTACGAAAAAATGAATGAAAATACTCCAAAGCCCCTTGATATTATGGAGTTTCTTATTTCTCACCATGTTGGGAAATAGATATCATTCCCCATTCCTAATAACATGATGAAGTATTATGGCTATCCTAAAATTTTGCTAATAAATAAAACTACTTGGTGTGATATATGTTTCAGGAACTTGATGAAGTATTAGTTCTATTGTAAATTTCTTTATGAATTAATAAAATTGTTTTCTGTGATATATGTTTCACAATTTGTGTATCTAAGTGTGTTCAATATTAATAATACATATATGATAGGCTTTTCCATGTGCTTATGCAAATTCAGATGGAAATATTATATGGACAAAATTAATTAGATACTTTTTAAAAAAATCATTTCTTTGGTTAATTTGATTTGTATCCTCTTAAAAGAATTATAAGTTACTATTTATTTTTTAATAGAGACATTTTTTAAAATTGTAAATTGTGATTTCTATAATCATTTTGATGTTGTGCATTTGTGTATGTAAGCGTGTTCAATATTAATAATATATATATGATAGGCTTTTCCATATGCTTATGCAAATTCAGATGGAAATATTATATGGACAAAATTAATTAGATACTTTAAAAAAAAAATCATTTCTTTGGTTAATTGGATTTGTATCCTCTTAAAAGAATTATAAGTTACTATTTAATTTTTAATAGAGACATATTTTTTTAAATTGTAAATTGTGATTTTTATAATCATTTTGATGTTGTGCGGTAAAATATTCATAACTAATTATTTAAAATTAACAAACACTTACAATTTTATATTTAAAAAGTACTAATTAGAAAAACATTCTTACCATATCTACTAGAACTCACTATAAAGAAAAATAATTGGATAATCATTAATCACTTAGTAGTTTCCTACTAGATTTCCTTACCTCTCTCTCTCTCTCTCTCTCTCTATTTTCTCCCCATATCTCCCCCCTCTTTCTCTCTTTGTCTATCCCCATTTGCTCTCTCCCTCTCTTCGATACTATTTTAACTTTGACTTTGATTCTATTTCTACCATATTTCCTCTCCGGCTCTAGCAATTCCATTTCCTTTCCTTTAAATTAAAAATGTTGATTCTTACTAAACACAAAGATATTTCACAATTTAACTGATAAGAAAACACCAAATTTGAATGACCGTCTAGGTCATTTTCCCTTTATTGCATTCTTTCGATGTCTAGAGTATTCCTATAGCAACACAAAGTTATTAAGGACTTGGAGGGTTGAATAGTACGGTCACTTGGTTGTTCATTTTGTTTTTGTCAAAGTTTCTGTGCTTAGGAGCTTTATAAGTTTGAACACTTGACTTCGGTTAAGACTTTAGACGGTTTCACAATGCATCTCTAATGGTTCCTTTCGCTCAGGAGCATTGTGTTTGCTCCAGAAGGACCTTTAGTGCGGATCTCGACACTTCTGAGATCATTTTGAGAAGACTTAAAATGGAGTTTGGGTGTGGATTTGGAACACACTGTTTGTCGAGAAAACATTGGGTGGATGTTTTGATTACTCTATTGAGTCTTTAATGCCGAATTTAGTTGTGTAGCATAGTACATTGGCTTGCTCAGGGTTCAGAACGAATCCTTAGTACCTCATCAAGGATTTTAAGTCTTGTGGAACTAGCTAATTTGCATTAGCTGGTACATCCCCTATTCCTCTTCACATTCGTGTGCCTTTAGCCACATTCTTTCTCCGCGCATGATCGTAAGCTTAGTGTTGTGCTTGCGGAGGCTAGTTGAGTTGGCCATAATGTTTGTAGGACTTGCGCCGCATTTGCATAGTCCAAGGGGGCTGACCCTTCATGTTTAAGTCTAGGCGCCACATTTGCCAAACCTTGAGGGTCTTACCTTCCACAATCGCAGACTAGGTCCCGTGTTTGTCAAGGTCATCTGTCTGTTCACTGAATGAAAGACCATCCTCATTTTCTCAACACTTGATCATATTTTCAAATTGTAATTATAAGGGCTAGCATCATGACCATATTTCTCAAGTCCTGATGGCACCTACTATAACCCACCAGTAGGTAAGCCAACCCATATCCCAAAATGACATGTAATGGGTATAAAAGGAGAAACAAAGAGGAAATAACAATTTAACACAATTAACAAGACAAATAGCGGGAAAAAAATTCAGTAATTACATAAATTAAAAGACCCCTTCCATAACATGGAAGTCACAACTACAAAGCTACTAAATAAAAGAGTACAAGCCCCAAAAGTGGGGAAAAAACAAATGACTTGTCTAAAAATACAAATGACTAGTAAACAAAATAATGATGGAGATAAGTAAGATCCATAACGCTATGTGCTTACCCTCGCCTCCGAATGCGGAAACTACAGGCTCAATCTCAACGTTGTTAGATGGTACTCGGACCTGCATCACGATACAAATGCAGAGTGCATCATGAGTACAAGAATAAAAAGGACTCGATAGGCATCATAGATCGACAAGGCAAGAAAAGTAAGGGCAATATGAAATGTGAGAATTTACACAACTGAAGTTAAAGAATGGAAAATTAACGCAAATGCACATAAGCTTACTAAGAAAATGAAATGAAGTAAGTAAATACTAGCTAAAACCTAACAAGACCCCCCAAAAGCCTAGAAGGTACACTCATGCGCAAGTTTAAGTAAAAAGCTGAACAAACACCCACAAGCCCGACGAGTACCCATAAACGCTACATCTATTAAGAATAGGTCCTAGTGAGTCCACAGCCAGAAAGTTTGTAGCCCCAACTTCAAAACATGAATAGACCTCCCAAAATAACTGTAACACCCCGTATCCGAAACAGACCAAAAATGCAGATTTTGAGAAGTTGCAGGTGCAACCCATGGTTGCCATCCATGGACCGTAGGTCAGACCACCGCCTGTTCTGGTGGTCCGTGGTTCACCACTGCAACCCCTTCCCAACTCAGCTAAAAAAATCGGCTAAGTCTCGACGCACGGATAGACCCACGGTTCGTAGGTCAGACCACGGTCCGTGGTCTGTGTTCTTGGATCAAGACTCCTTTTCCCAACCTTTGACACGAACTATGGTCAACTATCATAAACCGTCGTTCGATCCATGGTCCATAGGTCTGACCGTAGATAAGGGTCAGCAGTCAGTTAGGGGAGAATTGTTGAGTGGTCAACTTCAGTTGGTCATAACTCTTAGCACAAAAGTAATTATGTGTCCCATGACCTATGATATATAATTGAATCATCTTTCCAACGCCACTGAGTTTGCAAAATTCCGACCTACGAGTAAAAAGTTATGCTCATTTTAGTGAAGCCATGTCGGGCATACTTGATCGACGACCCCAATCTACGGACCATCGATTGACCAACGGCCCGTAGGTCCAATCCATCGGTCAGTCCGACGACAATTAAGTCAGGGGTCTTGTAGTCTTTTCCTATTTTGTTGAACCCCTAAGATACGTCGTTTAAACCCTAAATCATGAGGTTTTAGTCAGTTTAAGTCTAGCAACATAACTAGAACTTATCTAAGTCAAATCATTAATAAAAACTTAGAAAGATTAGAGCGTAAGAGAAGAAGAGAGGTCAAGAACCCTAGTTCAAGAACACAACAAGTTTCCTTCAGTCCCAACCCCAAAATCGAAATATTTCTCCGTGGATTTCGTCACCAGGTATGTGGGATTTCACTAGTGGGTTCCTTTCACCCATTAGGTGCCTAGAATTCAGTCAAATTCTTGATTCCATGATTATGAACAGACCTAGGGTTTCTAGAATTTCAACAGATCATCATGAATTAGTTATTTAAATTTTCCAAATCAGATTATCGTGTTATTTCTCCATTTATTGCAAAATTTCAGAACCCTATCTATGTATTTCTTTAGTTCTTGAATTACACATGCTGTGTCAGATATTTTAGTATGCTGTTATACATGCCTCAGTTTATGAATGCATCATTATCAGATTAATTGTTGCACTCTTAGTTTTGCATGTTCAGCTTTGAGCTATCCAGTATTACAGAAATTCAGTCATATAATGTGTCATTCACTTAATCTTATGGGAGTAGAATAATATCGAGTTGGACTAGGGTTCATCATACCCATATAGTCCTAGAACTACGAGCCACATAGGTGTAAGTCCCCTCTGTAGGAAACATCAGTTTACTGATCACGCCAGTCATGCCTCTTTTCTTTTGGCCGGGTATATTGGGTCCTCTCGATGGGACGTATACATCAGACTCCATATTTAGATCATGTGGTTTTATTATCGGTTATTAGTAGCTCCCACAGTTCAGTCAGACTCTATTCCATTGACCACATTTACAGTTCATTCAGTATTCAGTCAGCATGTTATAAATTGGTCATTTCATTCACTTAGCTCAGTATTCAGTATCTATATCATGTCCAGATTATTTCATTGCTTTATTGCTTTGTTCAGTTATATGTTATTTCAGCTTTAATCTATTCTGCATGCTCAGTACCTTTAAAGTACTGACGCATACGTGCACTATATCTTCTTGTGATGAAGGTTCAGGTTCTCAACATCCAGATCACGCTTAGATCGGTTCCCGAGCTCCAGTTCAGCAGAATCAGTGGTGAGTCCTCATTCTTCGAGGACAATGGTCGTGTTATCTTTCAGTTTTCAGTCCTTTAGTTTCAGATTTTCTAGACTTAGTTGGGGCATGTCCCAGCACTTCTAGTCAGTTTAGAGGCTTATCTCAGACATAGTTAGATTCAGCTTAGTATTGAGTTAATATTTTCTTTGTATTAAACTCATCAGTTTTCATTTATCTTAGTTATAATATATGTGTATTCCCCATCTTTTCATTTTTATTTATGATTTAGCTTCCACATCAGTTTATTATCTTTAGTATGCTCATGATCATGCCAGCAGGGTTAGCTTGGTATCACTTGTGGTCCTAGGTTCCGTGTCCGCGTCTCGGGGGTAGCTCGGGGGGTGACAAACTTGGTATCAGAGCCTTAGGTTTAAGTGTCCTAGGATGTCTGAAAAGCCACATTAGGTAGAGTCCTTTTCATTGATGTGTAGTACGCACCACATCTAATGAGGGGGAGGCTACAAAGAGTTTTAGGAAATCTTCATTTTCTTGTTACTCTTATCGTACGTAAGGTATGATCTAAATTCCATTCTAACTCGATGTTCTACGTTTCAGTGATCATGCCTCCTTGTAGATCTTATGCCAGGAATGCGAATGCCAGGAACACAAACGCAGCTCCTCCAGTTTCGGATCATTAAGTCTCAAATGCTGAATTCAGGAATGCCATTCAGATGTTGGCTCAGAGTGTCGCTAACCAGAACAATCAGCGGGTTCAAGCTCCTGTGAATGCAAATCAAGGATCAGTAACAGCAAGGGTCCGTGACTTTGTTAGGATGAATCCGCCTAAGTTTTTAGGATCGCAGATTAATGAAGATCCCCATAATTTCTTGGATGAGATCAAGAAGATCTTTGAAGTGATGCAGGTCACTGGGAATGATCGGGTTGAGTTAGCATCTTACCAACTTAAGGATGTGGCTCATATATGGTATACTCAGTGGAAGGAGAACATGGGTACAGATGTCGATCCTATTACTTGGGATTGTTTCAGCGAAACCTTTCTGGATAGGTTTTTCCCCATAGAGTTGAGTGAAGCAAGGGCCCATGAATTTATGAACTTGAGGCAGCGTAACATGACTGTCCAAGAGTATAGGCTCAAGTTTAACCAACTCTCCAGGTATGCTCCTCACATGGTTGCTGATTCCAGGGCTCAGATGAATAAATTTATGTATGGAGTGTCAGACTTAGTGAATACCGAGTGTAGGAATGCTATGTTGTTGGGAGACATGAACATCTCTAGGCTTATGACTCATGCTCAGCAAGTTTAGGGTGATAAGCTAAGGGAACAGGCTAAGGAGACTAAGAAAGCAAGAACATACAACTACGAGTATTCCCAACATAAATCGTGTGGTGTAAATTGCTCGTAGTTTCAGTAGAAGTCTTCGACTCCAGTACCTTCATTAGCTAGTGTTCCATCCCCCAGGTTCCGTAACAATTAGAAAGGTAGGGCGTCAAGCTCTAAGTCTCAACGTAGTGTTTCAGGCACCAAAACCTACCCAACTTGCCCGAAATGTAGTAAGAACCATCCGGGCGAGTGCCTTGCAGGTAAGGAAGGATGCTTTGGGTGTGGTCAGTCTGGTCATAGATTGAAGGATTGTCCTTATAGACAGTCAAGGAGGAAATAATGATAGAGTTCAGTCTATACCTTCAGAAGCACAAACAAGTCGCCCGACTCAGCATGATAACTCATATGGTACAGGTGGCAGACGTGCCAAAATAGGCTCTATGCTCTTCAGGCTCGTCAAGATCAGAAAGATTCTCCTAATGTAGTCACTGGTACGTTACGAGTCTTTGATCTTGATGTTTATGCATTGTTAGATCCAGGGGCTACTTTGTCTTTTATAACTTCTTACATAGCAGTCCAATTAAGTGTTAGCCTAGAAACTCTTTCAGAACCCTTCTCAGTCTCTACTCCAGTCGGTGACCTAGTTATAGCTAGACGGGTGTACAGAAATTACCCTGTCATAGTCTCTCAGAAAGTACCCTCAACAGATCTTATAGAGCTAGAAATGGAAGACTTCAATGTCATTCTAGGCATGGATTGGTTACATTCCTGTTATGCCTCAGTTGATTGTAGAACTAGGATTGTTCATTTTCAGTTTCCAGATGAACCAATCCTAGAATGGAAGGGTAGTAGCTTAGCACCTACGGGTCAATTCATTTCTTGCCTTAAGGCCAAAAAGATGATCTCTAAGGGTTATCTCTATCATTTAGTTTTGGTTAAGGATTCTAGTTCTAAATCCCCAACTCTTGAGTCGGTCCCTATAGTCAATGTGTTTCCAGAAGTGTTTCCAGATGATCTTCCTGAAGTTCCTCCAGAAAAGAAAGTCGACTTTGGGATTGATCTCCTTCCAGATACCCAGCCTATCTCTATTCCTCATTACAGAATAGCTCCACCTGAGCTTAAGGAATTGAAAGAGCAGCTGGAAGACCCTCTAGATAAGGGCTTCATCAGACTTAGTATTTCGCCATGGGGTGCACCAGTGTTGTTCGTAAAGAAGAAAGATGGTTCTCTCAGAATGTGCATTGACTATAGGTAGTTGAACAAAGTCACAATCAAGAATAAGTATCTCATCCCCATGATTGATGACTTGTTTGACCAACTTCAGGGTGCTAGTCATTTCTCAAAGATAGACCTCAGATCAGGTTATCATTAGCTTAGAGTCAAAGATAGTGACATTCTGAAGACAAACTTTAGAACTCGGTAAGGTCATTACGAATTTGTAGTTATGTCATTTGGACTAACCAATGCTCCTGCAACTTTCATGGATTTGATGAACAGGGTGTTCAAGTAGTACTTAGACTTGTTCGTTATCGTCTTTATTGATGATATCCTCATTTACTCTAGGAATGAGGAAGAACATGCGAGTTATTTGAGAGTTGTTTTGCAAACTCTCAAAGATCGCCAGTTATTTACAAAATTTAACAAGTGCGAGTTTTGGTTACAGTCAGTTGCTTTCCTTGGGCATATTATGTTTAGTGAAGGAATTCAAGTAGATTCCCAGAAGATAGAAGTAGTGAAACAATGGCCCAGACCTACCTCTTCTATAGATATCAGAAGTTTCTTGGGTTTAGCGGGCTATTACAGACGGTTCTTGGAAGGATTTTCAACCATAGCCTCACCATTGACTAGGTTGACTCAGAAAAAGGTTAAGTTCCAGTGGTCAGATGATTGTGAGAAAAGCTTCGCAAAATTGAAAACTAGGTTGACTACAACTTCTGTCTTGACTCTACCAGAGGGTTCAGATGGTTATGTGATCTATTGTGATGCATCCAGGGTCGGCCTAGGTTGTGTGTTGATACAGCGAGGCAAGGTTATAGCTTATGCTTCTAGACAACTTAAGGTACATGAGAAGAATTATCTAACTCATGACCTAGAGCTTGCAGCAGTGGTGTTTGCACTCAAGATTTGGAGGCACTACTTGTATGGTGTTCATGTAGATGTGTTAATAGAACATAAAAGCCTCTAGTATGTATTCACCTAGAAAGAGTTGAATCTTCTCCAGAGAAGATGGTTTCAATTCCTCAAAGATTATGATATGAGCGTGCATTACCATCCGGGTAAGGCGAATGTAGTAGTAGATTCTCTTAGCAGATTATCCATGGGTAGTGTAGCACATGTTGAGGAAGAAAGAAGAGAGCTAGCAAAGGATGTTCACAGACTTGCTCGCCTAGGTGTTCGTCCTATGAGCATATCAGATGGTGGTCTAACGGTTAAAAATGGGGCAGAATCTTCTTTGGTAGTAGAGGTTAAGGAAAAGCATGAGAGTGATCCAATCTTGCTTGAGCTTAAGGGTGCACTCCACAATCAGAGAGTGGAGGTTTTCTCCCAAGGGGGAGATGGTGTACTTCGCTATCAAGATAGATTGTGTGTTCCTGATGTGGGTGAATTGAGACAACATATTCTCGCAGACGCCCACAATTCCAGATATTCTATTCATCCAGGCGCCACTAAGATGTACCGCGATCTGTGGGAAGTCTATTGGTGGAATGGTATGAAAAGAGATATAGCAGATTTTGTGGCTAAGTGCCCCAATTGCCAGCAAGTCAAGGTAGAAGATCAAAAACCAAGAGGTATGACTGAAGCTATTGACATTCCTACTTAGAAGTGGGAAGTGATCAACATGGACTTTATCTCAGGTTTACCTCGTACTCGCAGACAACATGACTCCATTTGGGTGATTGTTGATAGGTTTACTAAGTCTTCTCATTTTTTGGCGGTCAAGACTACAGATTCAGCGGAGGATTACGCCAAGTTTACATTAATGAGATTGTGAAGTTGCATGGGGTTCCTTCGTCTATCATCTCAGATAGCGGTCCTCATTTTACCTCTCATTTCTGGAAGTCATTTCAGAAGGGTCTTGGTACTAAGGTTAACCTTCGCACAACATTTCATCCATAGACGGATGGTCAGGTAGAGCGTACCGTTCAGACCTTAGAGGACATGTTGAGAGCTTGTGTGATCAACTTCAAGGGTAGTTGGGACCATCACCTTCCTCTCATTGAGTTCGCCTACAACAATAGTTACCATTCCAGCATTCAAATGGCCCCTTATGAGGCATTGTATGGGCATAGATATAGATCTCCAGTTGGTTGGTTTGAAGTAGGTGAAGCTACCTTGATAGGACCAGATTCAGTCCTTGATGGTATGGAAAAAGTGCAACTCATTAGAGATAGACTTAGACAGCCCAGAGTCGCCAGAAGTCTTATGCAGATGTGAGAAGAAGGGAACTAGAGTTCCAAGTTGATGATTGGGTTTTCCTGAAAGTGTCACCTATGAAGGGGGTGATGAGATTTGGCAAGAAAGGGAAGCTTAGTCCCAGATATGTAGGCCCTTACCGAATGTTGAAAAGGATTGCTAAAGTGGCTTATGAGTTAGAGTTGCCAGCAAACTTAGCAGCAGTGCATCCCGTCTTTCACATTTTACTTTTGAAGAAGTGTGTGGGTGATACAACATCCATAGTGCCATTAGAGACTGTGCCTGTAAAAGATAGTCTTTCTTATGAGGATGTACCAGTTGACATTTTTTATCGTCAAGTTAGAAGGTTGAGAAACAAAGAAGTAGCTTCAGTCAAGGTTTGGTGGAGGACTCAGTCCGTAGAGGGAGCTACTTGGAAAGCAGAAGCAGCCATGAAAGCCAAGTATCCTCACCTCTTTCCTTTCGATTCCACTCCAGCTTGAGGTAATAGTTCCTCTTCAATTTTTTCAGTCATTCATGCGTAAACTCAGTCTTACAATCATGTTCCTTCAGTTTGTACTTGCATTTTCAGCGTATTTGCATGTCCTTGGAACTCAGTTCAGTCAGAAATTCAGTTCTCAGTGTTTAGTGGTAGGGATTTCAGCCCTCTCCGTCCATTTAAGCTACTTTAGTCATCATTCATGGACGAATGGTCCCAAGGGGGAGATAATGTAACACCCTGTATCCGAAACAGACCAAAAATGTAGATTTTGAGAAGTTGCAGGTGCAACCCACGGTTGCCATTCATGGACCGTAGGTCAGACCACGTCCCATGATGGTGGTCCGTGGTTCACCACGGTAACCCCTCCCCAACCCAGCATAAAAAATCGGCCAAGTCTCGACCCACAGATAGACCCACGGTCCGTAGGTCAGACCACGGTCTGTGGTCTGTGTCCGTGGATCAAGACACCTTTACACCGCCTCTGACACGAACTATGGTTGACCAGTACAGACCGTCGTTCGATCCACGGTCCGTAGGTCTGATCGTAGATAAGGGTCAATAGTCAGTTAGGGGAGAATAGTTGAGTGGGTCAACTTTAGATGGTCATAACTCTTAGCATAAAATGAATTATATGTCCCATGACCTATGATATGACAGATAATTGAATCATCTTTCCAATTCCACCGAGTTTGCTAAAATCAAACCTCCGAGTAAAACGTTATGCTCATTTTAGTAAAGCCTTGTCGGACAGACTTGACCGACGACCCCAATCTACGGACCGTCGATTGACCTACGGCTCGTAGGTCTAATCTGTCGGTCACTCCGATAGCAATTAAGTCAGGGATCTTTTGGTCTTTTCCTATTTTGTTGGACCTCTAAGATACGTCGTTTAGACCCTAATTCATAAGGGTTTTTGTCAGTTTACGTCTAGAAACATAACTAGAATTTATTTAAGTCAAATCATTAATCAAAACTTAGAAAAATTAGAGCGTAAGAGAATAAGAGAGGTCAAGAACGCAACAAGTTTCCTTCATTTCTAGCCCCGAAATCGAAAGATTTCTCTGTGGAATTCGTCACCAGGTATGTGGGATTTAACTAGTGTATTTATTTCGCCCATTAGGTCCCTAGAATTCAGTCAGATTCTTGATTCCATGATTATGAACAGACCTAGGGTTTCTAGAATTTCAACATATCATCATGAATTAGTTATTTAAATGTTCCAAATCAGATTATTATGTTATTGCTCCGTTTATTGCATGAATTTTAGAACCCTAGCTATGTATTTCTTTAGTTCTTGAATTACACATGCTAGGTCAGATATTTCAGTATTCAGTTATACATGCCTTAGTTTATGAATGCATCATTATCAGATTAATTGTTGTGTTCTCAGTTTTGCATGTTCAATTTTGAGCTATCCAGTATTACAAATATTCATTCATAATGTGTTAATCACTTAATCTATTGGGAGTAGCATAATACCGAGTTGGACTAGGGTTCAGTGTACCTATATAGTCCCAGAACTACGAGCCACGTAGGTGTAAGTCCCTTCTGTGGGAAACATCCGTTTAGTGATCAGGCCAGTCATGCCTCTATACCTTTGGCCGGGTATATTGGGTCCTCTCGATGGGGCGTATACATCGGACTCCCCATTTAGCTCATGTGGTTTTATTGTCGGTTATTAGTGGCTCCCACAGTTCAGTCAGACTCTATTGAATTGACCACATTTACAGTTCATTCAGTATTCAGTCAGCATGTTATAAATTGGTCATTGCATTCAGTTAGCTCAGTATTTAGTATCTATATCATGTCCATATTATTTCATTGCTTTATTGCTTTGTTCAGTTATATGTTATTTCAGCTTTACTCTATCCTGCATGCTCAGTACCTTTCAAGTATTGACGCATACGTGCGCTACATCTTCTTGTGATGTAAGTTCAGGTTCTCAGTATCCAGATCACGCTCAGATCGATTCCCGATCTCCAGTTCAGAAGCATCAGTGGTGAGTCCTCATTCTTCGAGGACAATAGTCATGTTATCTTTCAGTTTTTAGTCTTCTAGTTTCAGATTTTCTACACTTAGCTGTGGCATGTCCTAGCACTTCCAGTCAGTTTAGAGGATTATTTCAGACATAGTTAGATTCAGCTTAGTATTGAGTTAATATCTTCTTTATATTAAACTCATCAGTTTTCATTTATCTCAGTTATAGTATATAGGTATTCCCCATCTTTTCATTTTTATTTATGATTTAGCTTCCACATCAGTTTATTATCTTTTGTATGCTCATGATTATGGCAGCAGGGTTAGCTTGGGATCACTTGTGGTCCTAGGTCCTGTGTCTGCGTCTCGGGGGTATCTCGGGGCGTGACAATAACCATATAGTGTGTAGTCCAAACTTCGAACCTCGGATAGGCCACCAAGTAACAAAAAGTGCATAGAACGTGCCTATAACGACAGATAGACCTCCAAAATGTATCCAATAGAATCTAGAAAACATGTATCAACTCTGTAAAGGATAAAGAACCTAAATCTCCGACTATAGTTATAGATTAGTTACCAGGCCATGTATGTGCGACCAATAATAGTATGCTGAAAGGCCTGAATACCAACTCATCGATATAAGGCCACCATAAAAGGACGTCTATCCTAAGATACTCAATCATATACTCCAAGCTTGAACTGAATCCAATCCCAACCTGTTGAACATTACCGTATACCTCAATCGTGAATCACTGGGCTATACAAAAGGGGAACCATTGCTAAAAGGTCATCGAAGTTTCATCATCACTTAATATATGAATCATTCTATACGACCCAAGTCAACTACATATATCTATATGGAGATAAGCAGTCTAAAATGACATCGGGAAGATTCTAAGGCCTATTAACTACAAAATATGTAAGTCTAAGGAAAATAGTAGTCTATAACTAAACTAAGGACAAACATGCTTCAATACCAACAACATACAAATACTAATTAACACCACAAGGGAAAATATTATGCTTGCCTCCCAAAAAAAACCAATAAAAGCATAAAACATGATATCGAGTTAACTAAGCATGATCAACTAATTAACCACCCCAAATTCAAAAAAAAAATCAACATATATTTACATTCTCAAGCTCAATCTAAAGGTCTGGAAGCCATAGTCTACCTTAATGCAGACCGTGCGTGCTCCAAAATAATTGTTTTTGATATTTTTCCTTGTTAATAGCCTTCAAACACTTCCACACTATAAAAAGTAGGATCACAACATCAAGATGGTCATTAGAAACAAAAATACATTATTTAGAGACAAACAAAAATTTGAGACAAAACGGGTAATGTAGGACCCATAATGAAAATTCCATAATTGACTCCGTCAAAAAGTCTATTTAATCACCCCAAAGTTGTATCACAAAAACGGTATACAATTTAGGGCTTGGAATATCTAACTGAATGAGCATGCATAAATTTTCAAATTAAAGCAAAGAGATGAGGGTTGTCAGCCTTTTTGGAGTGAGTTTTACCTCAACAAGACGTCCCTCACAAGTACATGGTTACTTCACTACGTAAGCCCAAACTTTCCGAATGAACCAAACTTTGAATCAGCCAAATCAAAGTTCTATACCTCCAAAAATCGCCAAATGACATATTGATCTCAAAGTAGATCACACATGGTCTTTATTTTAAAAGACTAGACGAAATTACACACTGCAGATACATCTAGGGGAGCTCATAATAGTAGAGGGCCACTGGGCTTACCCTTTGTAAAAACGGAGGGGCTCGTGTGATAGCTGAAGGTCACATGCGTGGGCATCGTGAACATGGTGGCCTTGCTGTGAACACGCAATGCAAGATGCTAGTCCTTCAGGAACGTTACGCAGGTCTCACGAATGTGGAGGGCTTTTGTCTTGCCCAGCATGAACGAAACAAGAGGTTCCATGAACGGTGATATACAGTGAGTTTATGGTATTTCTAATACATTTCACTGACAAGTTGTGTGTGTCTAGGGCCTTTTTGTATTGGTTTTTATGTGTTTTTATCATGTTTTGCAGGAAAGGTGTTCAGGCGCAGAAGTATAGAGACAGCTGCAAGAAATGCAGAAACAGGGCATTCACGAAGGTGATCTACGAATCGTAGGTCTATTCACGGTCCGTAGGTGATGACCGTAGATCAGCAGACATGGGATTGAGGACAAATTAGTGAAATCTGATCAAGTGTGGAACCACGGTGTCCATTGACGGTCCGTAGATTGATCTACGGACCGTACTGTTAATCCGTAGAATGATACTACGAGGGTTGCAGTACCTGATTTTTGAAGATTCTAAGTATGGAGCAACGGAGGGGATTAACGGACCGTAGATCGATCTACGGTCCGTACTATTAGTCCGTCGTTTGCTTCAGAGAAGCTGATTTTTTTGAAGCAGAAATATTTTCTAAGTCCTGGTTGACAGAAGGGACTTACGGACCGTAGATCCATCGACGGTCCGTAATTCAGTCTCATGGATTGAAGACGCGTACCTAAACAAACTTTCCTTAATTTGTTTCCCTTTTAATTTAGGATTTGTTTTCTATAAATAGGACATGTAAACCTCGTTTTTGGGGGTTACACATTATTATTCTATTTTTACCTTGTGACTTTGGAGATTACGTTGCAACCATAGCAATTATTGATTTCCTACATTCGTTTTGAAGATTTTGACTTTGCAATTCAAGTTGAAATTCTGGGTTTATTATTCTCATTACGTAATTTCTTGATTTATTCATCTAATATTATGAATTGTGTTCATGCTAGTATGGGTAATTAATTCACAACTAGGGTTGTGGGAACCATGAGCGATTAACAAAGTATGAATAGTAAATAAGCAATTCTTGAATAGTGTTTTGCATGCATTGATAATTCTATCGTTTAAAAGTCTTTTTAACGAGTGCACGCGTTAGAACTCGCCTTGTTGCTACTTGCTGGATCAAGGAGGTAATCAACAAGAAAAGAATTATCAAGATAGATTTAGTGTGATACTATCTAATAGACTAGTGTCGATTGGTGCGAAGTAATAACTAAGCCAAACATCGATTATGATGTCTAATATGAGGTAAATGTAAGGGTTAGTAAATTATACACACGTAGCCGGATCAAGGTGCGGGGTGAAATTCT